>LPNX010398302.1:502679-560975 GCA_001517045.1 Pseudotsuga menziesii
TTACAGATGGGACACATCTCTCTCATTTGAGTTGTAGGAAGCTCCTCTTGGCGCAATTATTTTATTATTTTCCTTAGGAGGCCCATTTTAGACCTCAAATTTTCTCTAATGTATGGGTGATCATTTTCTGTCTCGGTTCATATAACTCCATCTCTCGACAATTACCTTGTGTGAATGATTTCCTCTTTCTTGACCGAATGGCTATTGGAGACTTCCTGGTCTTCTATTATCTAAGGTTTCCCGTCTTTCAATTCTCGAGTCTCTCGACATTTCCCTTAAGCAAAGCAATCATTTTCTCAGCTATCGGCTCCCAGTAATTCCTAGGAGCAATTCCTACCTCCAAGTAGTACCTCTCGGCTATGGGCTATCGCCTATTCAACCTAGCTATTGTCCTTCCCTTAAAGCACGCTCAATTGGCACGCATGTACTAGCACGTACAATGGGGCACAAACAACTACTGGGAACGTCCAATTGTTCATATCGAACTGGGATGATTTCAAATTATTCCAATTCTCTCTTAATCACAATTACCATTTGATTAGGAATGGGTTTTTCTTGATTTAAAAAAAAATATATTTATATATATTAATCCACCTAATGTTTATTGGTTTTACTTGCAGGTCGAAGGATGGATGCGCATAAAATAAATTTTCAAGTTATTTCAATTTTTTTTTATTTATTTATTTATTTTTTTATATTTGTTTCTAATAAAAACTAAACTATAAAACGAGTTGATTTTTTTAGCAAATGGAGACACATTGATTTGCAAATTAAAAATAAAATCGATTAAGCATGTTTGCAAAACATCAATTTATTCCTAAAAATGTTTATAAAGATCTCACTTTCTGATCCACGAGATCACACGAAGCGCGGAGGAGAGAATACTTATTAAAAACAATTAAAACAAAAACTGAAAATGGCATTGTTTTATTTATTATCATACATATTCTATGCTAATTGGAAATTAAAAATTAATTACGTGTAAGCATATTTCTAATTTAACCATTCTCGCAACAATAATAAAAATATGTTCATTTTCAATTTTTTAAATGAAAAATGGAAATATACAAGAATGTGCCAAATTAGTTGTTGAAGCTGTGTTCTAACGAAAAAAAAAATGAAATTGATTTAACCTGGTAATTGCTTGAAACCATCTTTCGATAAGACTTACATAGGCTCGATTTCCATCCTTGAGATCATGTAGCAACTCCTCTTTGTCCTGTATGCTCTTCTTGGGAATAAGAGATCTCAACTATTGCTAAGTTTTGAGCGAGTTGTTCCGCACTTATGTGCATCAGTAAACCCATGCTATTGATATTCTTGTATTTCCTTATAAATAATAGAAAATAGGGCTCCCACAACACTATAATGAATTTGAACTCTAAACCTAAAACTATAGGAATAAAACTAATGGCAAAAACGAAATCACTCTTTGCAGAAATGAAAAATAACACACTTCATAAACAAAAAGAAACCAACTTAGAAATCAGGAGAAATAAAAACTACTGCATAATGAAATCAAGCCAAACTTTCAACTACAAAAATGTAAATTCAAAATAATAATAGATAAAGGCACAATTGCATAACAAACAAATTTGCATAAAACAAATACTCTATCTTGCTTTAAAAGTAAACAATTTGTAGAAAAATAAACACTCTTACATGCAAAGGGAACAACAAGTATTTGGGGAGACCCTTCAAAGTGGATGCGCCAGGTTGTTACACCACATAAATTCTGTAGTGAAGTCATCCTTGCGTCTTATCGTTTTCCCTCCCCCTTGTTGTGTAATATAAAAAGCAACTTATCTATAGATCTAAACTATTATATCCTTTTAGCACCTCCTCGACAATGACGCCAAAAATGTCGAGCGAAATACCTGATAGTTATTTTGACATAATTATCAATCCAGGGAGATTGTGAACTTAGAGGCTCAAGCAAAATATATGCAGGATTAGAGTGATATTAAATTATTCTAATGCTTGAAAAGGAAACACCCATACAAATGAAATCGAAAACATGCGACTAATCTAAGAAAACATATGCGACCGAAATTGAAAACATGCGACTAACTTCCTATAAGAAATCATAGGACTAAATCTAAGAAAATACATGCGACTGAATTTGAACCTAGTCTACGAAAGTAGGAAATTGCATGAGAGAAAAATTAAATTTAGGAGAGCATAAAGTTGCATAAAATGAAATTAATTAAGAAAACATGAAACCCATTAACAATTCAAAATGACAAATCTATTATGGAGAAATCAAAATATTCTAAACATCAACCCTATTACAAAATTATCAAATCTCAAATCCATGACTAACTCTAAAATACATACATTATTTCTCTACTTCCACACCACTAAAGAGGCCTCATCCCAAATGAGGAGAGGACCCTCTTATTTATACATGAATGCTTTGAATAAAGAGATAAACAACTCATAATTACAGATCCACTTTTATCTCAACCCATCCCGTCAAATCCTCCATAATATCTTGGATAAGATATTCTATCTCCATGATCTTCTCCTTTGAGCATGCTTGAATAATGATCCCAAATCTTCAAAGCTTGAAGATGAAATTCGAATTTGAGGCTAGATGGTGATTTTTTACCTTGTTAAAATCTTCAATTATGCCTGTAATCATCCTAAAACTCATCGAGCTTTGAGATATAATGAAAATATGTTTATTTTTTTAATATTTAACCATAAATTCTCTCAAAACACTTAAAAATAAACAATTTGGAAAATAACAAGGCAACCCATAATGATTCATGAAAATGGTATTAATGAATGGTTTATGGAGTGATGGATAGGGATGAATGTGAGGAATAGTGAAAGGAAAATATGGTGAAAATACGACATTTGGGTGACCAAACACACTCGACACCAATTCTCCATTCATTACTCAAGCCATTACTTTGCAAAATTTTCCTTGAGATCCGAAATCCCTCGTGTTACTTTGTCACCTTGTCGAAGATCGTATATGTGATGCGTGACTAGAGACCCATGGACTGCTAGGAGACCAAGCAGACCCTCACTTAGATACGTACAGTGGGCCCTTCCACTACAACTCATAGGTGACACTTACTCCTATAAAATCCATTTTTTATAATGAAAAGAGCATATGATTTATTTTTTAAACGATGTTGTATGTTTTCTTAATTAAGGATGCACGTGAAATTATATTATATTTAATTATTGTTTAATTTTTGTCCTATATTTTTTACCTTTCATTCAGAAACTCTACTTGGATACACACAACTCCTAATAGGTGCATTTTTACACAAGCTGGTATGAAAACACCAACAACAATTGGATATACGTATTGCTACAGTGATTAGGGTGTTAAGAATAATTGATTTTGAGATGGTTTTTTTGTTGAGAGGCCAACCCTTATCCGAGCATAATTTCTAGAAGAAACGGGGAGCTATTAAGGCTCACTAACAATCATATAATACATTTTCATAGTCAATCCAGTCCACGGTTGGGTTTATTAGGCTACCAAGATATCTATGGGGAGGATTTCTAGGCTACCGAGCTCAACCACAAAGCTACAAGCACCTCAAGAAGACATAACCATCCTAACACACACATTACCTGCCCCACACAACACCAAAAAGGTCCCCTTCTCTGCTCGCAGTCCCTCGCGTGTTCCCTTCCTCAAAGTGTTATTCAGTGTGTGCATATAAAGGTAACCCAAACCTTGATCATCTTCTAAGAAAGGGGTTTCTACCCTTCAGTAGATTTATCAAGAATATCCAAATCCCATTATGTCACTAAGACACAATTACACAACCAAGATAGTCTACAGTTGGGTTTCTCACGCTACCAAGAGAACTAAGGGAATGATTAATAAGCTAATGAGTTCAACCATAGAGCTACACGCACCTCAAGAATATGTGACCAACCTAGCACCCATATTACCTACCCCGCACAACACCAAGAAACTCCCCTTTTCTTCTCATAGTCCCTTGATAATTACCTTTCTATAGCTTGTTATTTGCTACGTGCACAAAAAGGTAAACTAGACCTTGGTCATCTTCTAATAAAGGAGGTTCCATCCTTCACGAGGTTTATCAACAACATGGCAAAATCCCTCCTCTACTATTGGATTCATACAAGGTTTGAAACAGTTAGCATAATCGTGCTAATAGGTCGACAGTTGGTAGAACTCAGGCATTACACACTATTGAAAGAAACTCATTGGTCATTCCTCTAGCCCACTGTAACTATAGAGTAGTAAGACTCAGTGATTCCCTCAAGGATACACACTATTATAGAAGAACTAAACTCCCTTGAGAGAGTGAAACTGATAATTAATTGAAGGGGTGGGATCAGATTCATAATTGTTCCCCTATACAATAAGCAATCCTAGTTCTACATTGCTGGGTGAGTTAGACTCAAAATGGCAACAATGATCCGCCCTTCCCAATATAATAACTATCTCAATCAACTCCTTCCTGTAATAATTGAAGGATTGAGTGCATATGACAAATGGTTAGTTAATGGCTCACGAGTTCAATATATCTCTCCCTAATCTTGTGAAAATGGCGCCCTTGCTTCTTTTTGCTTTGCATAGTCATTTGTGAATTTTCTTATATATATTGCATTCACAATCTTTATGGTTCTTGGTTAGTGCATAGTTCAACTATACCATATTTAGTTATTGATACATAATCAATAAATTGACAGCGAGGCCTTGACCTTGAGCTCCTTAATACAATATCATTTACATGTTCATATACAATAGGATCAAAACTAGGGGTACTGCATTTCCTTCCCTCTTAAATTATCGTTGTCCTCGGTGCTTCAATACAATGTATAACCTTTCTTGAGGATTTTTCACTTTATTCCAAGCACCAGGCAATGAAACAATGTTTTTCCAACATTCTTGTTCATCATCAAGAGGCCATGCCGTTTTCTTCATTTCCAACTTACATTTGATGGCTATTTTTGAGCAACAATGTCTACAATTTTTGTTAATGCTTTGCACACAAATGTAACGTGCAATAGTATACAAAGCCATCATGTATACAATAATAATTTCAAGCAAAACATTCCATAATAGGAATTCAGTGACGTAAGTCATGAAGCACGTATTCATAAATAAAATAGACAAGTATGCATAACATCCTAATACCTATCTTCATGGAAATATTCTAGCTTCCATGTCTTCCATAGGAGAAGTTCAACTTTATTCCCTTATATCCATTGGGTCCATATCCAATCCAACACATCGACTGAGTTTACCAATTCAGAATCATTGATAGCAATGAAACATGAGGAAGACACAATGCCAAGCCAACACACAGTTGTTTTTTTTCAAGCATTTAAGGAATTCAAGGGTGGAACCTACTAAGTTGGTAATCTCAAGAACAGAGCTGGAGGAACCTCACTCAGAGTCATCCATCTTGGGGTCCACATTACCTACCCCACATAACACTAATAAGGTACCCCTTCTCTCCTCAATAGTCCCTCAGGTGTCCCCTCTCTCATGTTTATATTCAATGCCTGCATAGAAATATTACCCAAACCTTGTCATATTCATGGAGGTCTCTACTCTCACTACGTTTATCAAGTAATTCCTTGTCCCTTCCATCCTACACTTTCCAACTCAATGAAAAAGGAACCATCCTTGTTCTTTCCATCTTTTAGCAACCATTGTGTGTTCTCCCGAGGCAAGTCTCATCATCTCACATGTATCACATACATACAATTCCTGGGAGATATTGCTTGTTAAATTCCAATATGAAATTTAAAATATGTTTCTTGCAGAAGCCAAATTTTAACAACTATGAGACCCTCATATTGTTTGTCCCTCAGAGGCAATAATACCTAGTCTTATTCATGTGCTTACACTCACAACTACGTCTAAGATAATTCTATTTGCACTCTGAAGTTTTCAATTAATTAAACAAATTGTGATCACTTATTCATGCATGTAATATTTTCATTACAACATTTGTAACATCCCTTGAAGTAAAAAATAATTCAAACACAAACAATTGTCAATATCTTCAATATATATATATATTAACCATGCATTCATGCAATGCATATTAACATATATATACACACACATATGCATGCATAACCACGAGATTTACATAATTCTTTTAACACACATTCACTTAATGCATCCTTGCATTGATTCATGAATACCATAATGTCATGTCCTACATTCCACCATAAAGATTTGGAAGGTCTATCCTGTGGAAATTGAACCCAAGTGATAGAACAATTGCATTCACAAAATTGCT
This sequence comes from Pseudotsuga menziesii, assembly GCA_001517045.1. NCBI lineage: Eukaryota > Viridiplantae > Streptophyta > Pinopsida > Pinales > Pinaceae > Pseudotsuga > Pseudotsuga menziesii. The sequence goes on from LPNX010398302.1 coordinate 508,940, forward strand.
AATCAAACATGCAAATTTACACACAAATGAGACTGAAATTACAGCATAACACTAATCTGTATTGAATAAGTGTACAATAGCCAAACTTATGAAGTCATAGGCTGTTGCAATATATAATTACATGAGAGATTCGAAGGCATAAGGATTCCATTCGAAATAGTAAAAAAGTAGGCTTACTAAATCTAGTCAAATCCCCCATAGGTGCATAAAACAGTTTCCAAATCTACCTAGAGGCTCACGAATTGGCATAGTCAAGTAGGCAAGACAATAAGTGATGGAAAGACAACTCATACATTCTTTTATTAGGAGAAAATAATGGAGGATGATGAGGGCAAAAAACAAGTCAACTACACCTAGTCTTACTTTCCCTTTTGCCATAAATCTCAATGAAGTAGGCAACTTAGCAGAAAAAACAGATATGCGTTAGGGAGGATCTGGAATAAATCAGATATGCTGAATATGGATTCTAGGAGGTTTCCCAAGCGCTCCATGACTCAATTTTAGCAAGTTTGACTTTTAGGACATGTGGAAGACAACTTGCATAGAGTGGAATATTGGAAACTAGGCAAAAAAGACAAAAATAGATTAATTAATGTCTGAGGTAGCTAACTATGGGTTGATTATTATAACACCCCCCTTTAAGCCTGATTTTATGAGTAAATATTAGAAAACTATAGGGCTTAAAAACAAGGCTTAGTCACCCTTTACATACTGCATGTCCATTTAACCAAGGAAAGAGGCAAAAACCCAGTGGGAAAATCCTCCCTTAAACATGGACAGTAAAACAAAATTTGAGAATCTTGTCATCAATCATGCTTCACAGCATGATCATCAATCCCCAACAGTGATTTGAGATTGCTGAATGTCTTCTCACAAAAAACTTTGGTGAAGATGTCTGCTACTTGTTCTGAAGATGCACAGAAGAGTAGGTGAATGGTGCCATCATGCACAAGCTGTCTGATGTAGTGCATATGGATCTCAATGTGTTTAGTTCTCTATCTCTGAACTGGATCATTGCAGATTCGAATGGTGCTCTGATTATCACAATAGATAATAGTTGAAAACTATGATTCGAAGCCACACTCACCAAGTATCCCCTGTAACCATAAACATTGAGTTGTTGGATTTACAACTCCTCTGTACTTTGCTTCAGTAGATGAGAGTGCTATGGTACTCTGTATCTTGCTTGACCAACTGATTGGTCCTTCAGCAAGCATGAATACATATCCTGATGTTGACTTTCGATTTGTGTTGTCACCTGCTCAATCACTATCAGTAAACCCAATCAAATCAAGATCAGATTTAGCTTTGTAGAAGATCCCATGAGTTCTTGTTCCCTGAATAAAGTTAAGGATCCTTTTGGCTGCTCTCCAATGGATCTCATGAGGCTGATCCATGTATCTTGAATATAATAAATATCAGGTTGAGTGTGTGTAAGGTAAAGCAAACACCCAATCAACTGCCTATAAAGTGTATTATTTACCATAGGAGAAGAGCCTGCTTCTTCAAGCTTAACTCCTGAAAGGAAGGGAGTCTTGTTTGGCTTGCAATATTTCATGTTGAACTTGTTTAACAAATCTAAAGCATACTTGGATTGATGTATTTTTATTCCATGTTCGGATTAAGCAATTTCGAGACCCAAGAATTGGCTCAACAACCCTAAATAAGTTATAGAAAATGCATGGTTCATTGCATCCTTCAAGGAGGAAATTTCTTTCTTTGAACTTCCTGTAATCATAAGGTCATCCACATATAGGACAATAATCATCAAAGAACCATGAATCAACTTCAAATAAACATTAGGATCAGACTTGCATCGAACAAAACTCAATGACGATAGAAAGCCATCAATCTTGGCATACCAAGCCCTAGGGGCTTGTTTGGGTCTTGTTTGAGCCCATACAATGATTTCTTTAACCTGCACACAAAATATGGATTAGAAACAAACCCTTGAGGCTGCTGCATGTAAATCTCTTCAGTAAGATCTCCATTCAGGAAAGCACACTTCACATCCATGTGGTGTACCTCCCACTGCTTCGAAGCTGCAATGGCTAAGGCTAGCCTGATGGAGTCCATCTTTGCCACTGGTGCAAAGGTTTCATTGTAGTCAATACCATGTACCTGTGAGTAGCCCTTGGCTACCAATATTTCCTTATATTTCAAAGGTGAACCATCGGCAATAAACTTAGTTTTGAAAAACCACTTACATTGAACTAGCTTCCTCCCTGGGGGAAGATCAACCAGTTCCCAAGTGTTGTTCTTCTGGAGTGAGCTGAATTTTTCTTTCATGACTGTTTGCCATCTTGGATCACATGCTGCATATTCATATGTCTGTATGTCTGATTCAACCATCAGATAGCACTTCTCTGCAAACAAATGGTCTTTCATACACATGGCACTCTCAAACTGAGATCTAGTCCTCCTAGGATCACTAGGATTTCCAGCTAGTTCTCTAGTTGCATGAATGGTATTTGCTGCCCATTTTGGTCTTGTAGGACTATTAGGATCTGCAATTAAATCATCATTATCAGACATATCAGAATCAACAAACTCATTTGTCTCTTCACTTACATTCAATGGTTCTGGTGGTGAAGAAGACTCTCTAATTTTAACTGCTACGAAAGGCTCTTCTTGGAACTGAACACTCCTTTCAATGACGGCTTTGTTTGTGCTCAAGTTGATCAGCTTGTACCCTTTTGAATCTTCAGAGTACCCAACAAATAGACACTCTTGGCCTTGGGGCTGCAAAGCCTTCCTCTTTTCTATTGGAATTCTAGCCCAAGCCTTTGAGCCGAAAATCCTGAAATGGGTCACATCTGGCTTGTGCCCACTCCATGCTTCGAAGGGAGTCATACCATCAAGCTGTTTATGAGACACCCTATTTTGGATATGGGATGCACAGTTTATAGCCTCGGCCGAAAACTTTGGTGGCAAAGTCTTAGCCTCCATCATACAGGTTGCCATGTCTTTCAGTGATCTGTTCTTTTTCTTAGCAACACCATTTTGCTGTGGTGTGTAAGGGATTGAATGCTGCATCTGAATACCTGCATCCTCACAATATTGAATGAACTTAGACTTGACATACTCACCACCATTATCAGATCTGAGGATCTTGAGTCTCCTCCCAGACTGGTTTTCAACCAAATCCTTAAAGACTTTGAAGAGGCTAAAAACTTCAGACTTATGATTCAGGAAGTAAACCCAATAATCCTTGGAAAAGTCATCTATGAAGGTCAATGCATAATTGGCTTGACTCATTGACATATGATGAAATGGACCAGCAACATCACTGTGGATCAACTCAAGAGGTGCATAGGTTCTCTCATGACTAGCTCTCTTACATTTATGCTCTGGGTGTTTTCCTAGGATACAACCTTGATAGAATCCCTTGGAAAACTTAATCTTTGGTAACCCTATGACCATTTCCTTTTCACTTAGATCATCATCGGTTTATCTTGTTCTTGTGTGAGGGATTCCATGAACTCTGCAAGATTAGGCATGTTCCATGCTCGCGCTGTCAACTTGGTGGCATGGAAGGTCGAAACAAACACTAAATAGTCAAGACCAAGCTTCAAGAGTATGGCCAAAGCTAGTTGCTCCTCCTTTTCAATTCCACACTGTTTTAGCTACAAAACAAGGGCTTTAAACTCAGAAAAGTAGAGTTGCAGGGATTCGAAGCTGCTGGCGCTGAAAGAGATCAATTCATTCTCGATTTGATCTCCTCTCATCTCATCTGTCTTACCAAAAAGCTCTACAATATTCTCCCACACTTCATTAGGTGAAGTCAATCCATCAAGATGGAAGATGAGGTATTTGGATATGCTCAGACACAGAAGACCATAGGCCTCATCCCTCCTGTTGTGCCATTTAATTTTCTCTACAGCTGCATTGGGCTCTGCCTCAGTTGCCATAGTCACCCTGTAGAGACCTTTCGCTCTCAACGGTATCTCCATCTCTGCTTTCCATTCAAAGAAATTAAATGGAGTCAAGATGATCTTCTGAGATTGATCCATAGCTCAGAAATCGTGCCCTTCAATCAGCAGAATGCTCCCAGTCAAGATGTCGAACCTGCAATAGAAATATGGAAGGAGAGAAATTGATCTAAAAAGGCTTTGATACCATGTGGAAATTGAACACAAGTGATAGAACAATTTCACTCACAAATTGCTAATCAAACATGCAAATTTACACACAAATGAGACTGAAATTGGAGCATAACACTAATCTGTATTGAATAAGTGTACAATAGCCAACCTTATGAAGTCATAGGCTGCTGCAAAATATAATTACATGAGAGATTCGAATGCATAAGGATGCCATTCGAAATAGTAAAAAAGTAGGCTTACTAAATCTAGTCAAATCCCCCGTAGGTGCAGAAAGCAGTTTCCAAATCTACCTAGAGGCTCACGAATTGGCAAAGTCAAGTAGGAAAGCTAATAAGTGATGGAAAGACAACTCATACATGCTTTTAATAGGATAAAAGAATGGAGGATGATGAGGGCAAAAAACAAGTCAACCACCTAGTCTTACTTTGCCTTTTGCCATAAATCTCAATAAAGCAGGCAACTTAGCAGAAAACGCAGATATGCGCTAGGGAGGATCTGGAATAAAACAGATATGCTAAATATGGATTCCAGGAGGTTTCCTAGGTGCTCCATGACTCAGTTTTAGCAAGTTTGACTTCTAGGACATGTGGAAGACAACTTGCATAGAGTGGAATATTGGAAACTAGGAAAATAAGACAAAAATGGATTAATTAATGTCTGAGGTAGCTAACTATGGGTTGATTATTATAACATAGCCAATGCCTCAACAAATCATCCAACCATCTTACTAACATGGATAATTTTAGGGGCAAAATTTAGCCCATGGGCTATTTTTAGGGGTTTTTCTCCAAAAAACGATTCACCATTTTGCATTTTTTGAAGCCATGTTTTGCCCAATTTCGACGGGGTAAACGTTTTTCACCTTAAAAGTTGCCAAATTATTATATAAACGATATAAAATCCTGTTGGGGCGCGGACCTTGAAGGTCCTTAATTTTGGCAACTCTGCGGTTTTGGTGCGAAGCTTGTAAGCGGAGTTGCGGTCCAAAATAGTCTTAGGGGTTTCCGGGTTGGGTCGAACCCCCTCTTTTTGTAAATAACCCATGGTTTAAACACATGGTCTTGTAATAGTGCACTAGTATAAATAGGCACTTATGTAAAGGAGAAAGAGTTTTTTCGAAGGTTTTTGTATGATGATAATTTGATGCGAAGAAGCTAAGGCCTATTTTTGGGAATAAGGTTAAGTCCCAAATGAGTGCGTGGACGACCTCTGCAGCTGAGTGCGCAGAGGGTTTTGTTAAGGTTAAGTCTCAGCTGAGTTCATGGACGACCTCTGCAACTGAGTGCGCAGAGGGTTTTGGAAGGTTAAGTCCCAGCTGAGTGCGTGGACGACTTCTGCAGCTGAGTGCGCAGAGGGTTTTAGAAGAAAGGATCTGCAGCTTAGTGCGCAATTTTGGGTTGTTGAGAAGATTTGCAGTTGAGTGCGCAGATCAGAACTGTGTTGTTTGTAAAGAGTTGAATATAAACACAGTTCTGTGGATGTAGCCCCTATACTGGGGGTGAACCACGTATATCTTGTGTTGTGGTGGTTCCTTTTTGTTGTCTTGTTATGTTTTTATGCATTTGATAAATAGGTGAATGATAATTAAGATATATTGTTAAGTATTAACTTTGCTGTGAATTCTCAGTTAAGGGTTAAGCAAGTAACTGTCTGTTTATCTAAACTGCGAAGCTATTTAAGTGAATGTCGAAGCTCTGTATTGTGTAAGTATACTTTGTTAAGGCTAAAGGTACAATAATATCCCTCTTTTGCCTGCAGAAACCTGATTCTGCGGCACCCCATAGTTGTTTCGGGTGAGACTGCAACCTGTTCGCAGGTTGTTGCCAAAATGGCCAACAGTGTGGGTCTCTTTGTTGGTTGGTAAATAAAAGTATAAGAACCCGGGTCTGCCCTAAGCCCCAACAAATTGTTTCCGTTGCCGGTTGAACCAGTATCTGCTTCAAGAGGGATCTACATCGTCCCTGGAGGGATATGTTTTGGAGGCCCTCAGTAAAAGAAATCAGTGACTGGGTTGAGGATACCTATCTGATATTTGTCGAACAAGAAAATAAGGATCCTCGTCATAGCTCAGACGACTTCTTGCAAAGGTACGTTTTTTCTGATATTTATGAAATTTTCTTTGGTAGTATCCACATAGAATTGCACCAGTGGTTATCTAGGTTGACAGAAAGAAAGACAAACTTCCAAGAAGATCAGTCTCTTGCCTGGACCCCAGAAAGAATTAAGCTGTTGAAAAGAGTGAACAACGCAGTATCTAGAGTTGTTGAATTCTGGACAACGCGAACCCTTGAAGCATTTGTGACGGAGTTTGCCATCGACACACATACTTCTTTCAACGATGCAGAAAGACAGTTTTTCAAAAGACCAAGGGGTTGTTAGGATTATTAATCCTCCCTTGTCCAAATTTGGTCATATGTCTAAATCGAGAGTCATGTCTAAATCGGGAGTCCATCCAGTCTATTTATAGTCATTAGCACCATTGGTTAAACTTGACCTAATTGGGGCACATGTTTCAGTTACCAAAGTGTGGGGAACACTAATTGAGGCTCACTGCCACTTATTGCACTTGATTGCATAAGTTTAGGAGTCTCCTAGATCAATCTCTACAATTTAGGAAGCAACTGGGAGTGCCGAAACCAACCAAGGTCAGTTCACTTCAGTTAATGACTAGTCAAGCCAAGTTAGGAGTCAGTTACATTCAGTTCTAGCTCTCTACATTCAGTTAAATAATGGTTTAATTAATTGCACAGATGTGGGTCGTTTTTCTCACCTACCACAGTCAGTTAACCATTATTTAATACTAAATGTAACACTTGGTTGTGTTTTAGAACTCCGGTTATGATTTAGACAAGGACAGTTAACTACTGGGTCCTCCAATAGTGATTTAGACAAGTCTCGGTTACCTACAGTCAAGTAGAGTCATCAATTCGAACTTCCTTATGTGGATTCGAATTGCTTGTGGCTATTAAAGCCATTTTACATCATTGTAATTATTATCTGAATTACTTTTTTGATTAATGAAAGCATTCATAGCTGCAAGCCTTTTGCACTGTTTCATTCTTCAATGGCTGAGTAAATTGTGAGATCTTCTTTGTGAGTTGTGTGTTTGTCTACATATCTATATGCTCAAATTTAACATGGTATCAGAGCCTCGACGGGCAAGGCACTTCTCCTCCTCGGATCTCCTATTGGATCATTTTTTTTTGTTTTGCAGGTGCAACTTCGAAATGAATTCATCAGTTCCTCTTCTCACCCGATCCTCAGATGCCTCAGACTATTCTGAATGGAAGTTGAAGATGATTATATGTCTAAGAAGACAAAAACTCTTTTCGGTGTCTATTGGACTTAGTAGACATAATTTTGAGGGTGATAATGACTGGCTAAAAGCTAAGGATAAAGCTTTTGAAATAATGGAACTGGCTCTTTCTCCTAGCATGCGCTACCACAGTAGATCTATTAAAGATCCAGAGGAACTCTGGACAAGATTGGACAGAACCTTTGGAAGCACATGGAGCACACCCAACACCATAAGAATCCTTGATTCAAAAGTCTCGGCCTCTACTCTCTCTGATGAAGTTGTTCAAGATGAAGATGAAGCAGAAGCTTCTACACAGTCAATTTGAATTTAAGACAGTCTCCATGCAGTGACTCGTTCTCCTGATGCTCCGGAAGTTCATGAGATATCTGATATCTCATCTTCTCATATTGCTGAAATAGAAGAAGACATTCGAATCTCTGATATTGAAGAAAAATTCTGCTGCACTTCCATGCAAACATTCACCGGTGATTTTCCTTTAAATTCTGTGCAAAATTTACTAGTAATTGCTTCTAAAAGTGAAGAGAAAATTGATTTTTCTTCCTCTAATGTTGCTGCTGGTGTGAAAATATGTGATACCTTGGATATTTTGGAAGAAATATCAGATTACCAGAGTGATCCATTCGCTCCCCATGATCTAGTTGTTCCAGCAAATTCCTGCAGGATTGCATGCACCAAAATTCAGAATTTTGAAGAAGAAGAAAGTCGTGCATCCACCGTCTCAGTTAACCATTTATTTGAATCTGATATTAACCTTATTGGATATGATATGATCTTATTTAGATTTGATCTGATATTGCTTGGTTTAATATATCAAATTCATAATCTTTCAGTACCGCTTGTAGCTGTTCTCATCAACATATTAGAGCTTCACTGCTCCTATCTGCACTGTATCCTTGATATAGTGATACTTGATCTCGATATGCTTCGACTTGTCATGGAACACTGGATTATTTGACAACTTTACAAAACTTCGGTTGTCACAGTATATACAAGTAGCATCTAACTGGAGATCAAATAGATCAGGAAGTAGCTTCCTCAGCCATACTACCTCACAACTAGCTGAATAGTCTGCGACATATTCTGCTTCAGCTGTACTTAATACCACACAGGATTGCTTCCTGCTAAACCAAGAGATCACACCTGATCCCATACTGAAGCAACACCTTGAAGTGTTCTTCCTATCGATGGCACTGCTTGCCCAATCTGAATCAACATAACCCTCCAGGTTAATCCTTTGATCAGTCTTATACTTGAGCCCATAATCAACCGTACCCTTTAGGTACCTCAGAATGTGTTTTGCAGTGGTCAAGTGAACATGTCTCTGATCTATCAAGTATTGGCTTAGGGTGTTCACAGCAAAGCAAATATCTGGTCTCGTGTTCGTCAAGTACATCCAGGACCCAATCATCTGACGATACATCGTGGCATCAATCGACTCTGATGAAGCAACACTCAATAGCTTCAGGTTCGATGCCATAGGTGTGGTTAATGTCTTGTAGTCCATCATCCCAAATCTCTTCAGGATCTCTACTGCATACTTCCCTTGTCCAAGGAAGATTCCATCTGTATTCTGCCACACCTCCATACCTAGAAAATAATGCATCATACCCAAGTCCTTCATTTCGAACTCGGTGGCAAGCTTTCTCTTCATATTAGGCAATCAACCCATCCATACCTATCACAAACAGATCATCTACATATAGTAGGAGCATCACTGGGTTGCCATCTTCAACCTTGTAGTAAAGGTTGGAATCTGATTTACTCTTGGTAAAGCCCAAATTGGATAGAAAGCTGTCAATTTTGTCGTACCATGTCCTGGGTGCCTATTTCAACTTGTACAGGTCTTTCTTCAATCTACACACTGAGACTCCCTGTCATGTGTCTCAAAACCGAGTGGCTACTCCACATACACTTCCTCTTCTGCTACACCATTCAAGAAAGAAGTCTTGACATCCATTTGGTGTATCTTCCATTTCATCACTGCAGCCAGAGCAAGCACTGATCTGATGGAAGTTTATCTGGCTACAGGTGTGTTGAGGCCTAGAAAATCGCAGGTAACAACAGTTAGGGATTCTCCCCAGTAAACGTTCCCAACTAGCCCGTTACTATTTGGTATGGGTAATCCGTCCGGTTTACGGTTCGACCACCGTAGGTCAAGTAACAAAAATAAAGGGTTTTACCGGTTACGGCTCGGTCCACCGTGTGTATTTTTAGTATTTTGAATTTAAGTATGATATGCAAGTCCCTATCTAAAAATGCAGATTGATAGAGAATACGGGGAGCGGTTACAATGTGATGTGCAGGTTCTTACCTCTCGTCTTAACTCACTCGCATCTAAATCACACACAGTAAGAAACTAAAACGAACTATCTAACCTATCCCTAGGGAGCAAGATTATTATTCATCAATGAGTAATGTATTTTGTGCATGCATTAAGAAAAATCATAGATAGTTGTTACTTATTTCAAAACACATGAACATTTATAGTTATATGAACAACTAGATAACTAATTGTTTATGAACAACATTCATTACTCACAGTGGAAATTTTATAGAATAAACTAGAGCGCATTCATATCAAGAACATATGTTCAAAGAGTTAGAACGATCTCATAGTTAATGGATAACAATTGAAAACGAAATAGTTCACATTCAAAAAATCCATAGCACAACATTTGAAACCTTCCACAAAGCTTTCTCCAACAGGAAACTTGTAATTTCTTTATTGCAAAATGAAATAGTTCTTCTTACAACATACTCTCACAAATCTATCTGGGAAAAAGTCTGTCTCTACATCTAACTCTCCTATACTTATACAAAAAAGGCAAAACTTTTGGGCTTCCCCAACGTTTCATTCCAAAATCTTGTCCTGTAGTGAGTGCTCATACATTATACAATATATTACATGTAATACAAAATTTAATAAATCACTTTTATGAAGAGGGCCTCGCTTGATCATTGATGAATTTTTTCCACGCTTGGGCCTCTGCTGCTATCATTATAGGAAATTTCAACTCAAAATGGGCCTCTTAAAATGAAATAATAAAATAATAGTTAAAATAATAAAATAATATTAATTAATTTTGGAGGAAGAAAAGAAAAAAACTACTTTTTTTGTTTGTATTTTTGACATATCTCCCCGTGTTTTTACTCAAATTTCGATCGGGAGAGCTCGTTGGATGCGGAATTCCGCATCCAACGAGATCTCTTGATCGAAATTTGAGTAAAAACACGGGGAGATATGTCAAAAATACAAACAAAAAAAGTAGTTTTTTTTTATGATACCTATGCCCAAATTTATATTAAAGAAGTGTTTAAGACCTATACGGTATTTCAAATTTAAAGAAATTTCATTGGCTAACACATGATGACATGGAATTTGAATAAAAGTTAAAAGGCCCATTTTGAGTTGAAATTTCCTCTAATGGCTTTCAAAATCTGAAGGTTCAAGAAAACGGATGTTTATTTCATATTTTGCAGCCTGATTCTTAACAACCTCTATTCTTGCTAGACTCAAGCGTAGTTGATGTTCAAGTAAATGGACGCTGACTGTTGCATGAGTTACTGCATTCTTCAGGATCTGCTCATCCAAATCCTTAACTTGTTGTATCTTCTGCCCATCTTCCTGGTACCTGCTCTGTAGTAGCTCTTTGAAAAGCTCATGCTCTGGTATTGCATCCAGTCTTTGTTTTGCTACAACTTGGCATTTGTTGTATGTGACCAGCACCCTTCTGCAGTATTCAGTACAGGCTCCTCTCGTTTTCTTCAGTCTTCTTGAATTCCTCTTCAGTATTTATTGCAAATTCTAATAAGTCGTGGTCTTGCTTCAAACTATGTCGATCCTTAGCTGGTAGCTCTGCAGGGGTTTCTTCGTTTGTTTCTAACCAAACTATTCTTCCTGTCAGGACTACCAAAATATCCTGAGATCTATCTACAAAATATGAAGTAGTGTCCAGTATTTCTTCCAACCTGCTATGTATCTGTAAGATCTTACTCCTTTATCCTTCAATAGACATTTGCAGTTGGTGCATTCTTCTTCATTGAGCTCGGACATGCTCCTTCACTGGCTGGATATTAGTCTTCTGTTCACTGGCATCCTTCAGTGATGTTGTTAATGAAGCAATCTGTCCCTCAAAATCTGCCACTTGCACTTGATATTGCTTTTCCCTTTCTTCTGTGGTGACCTTTTGTGCCTCCAACTCAACAATTTCGCTCTGCAGCTGGTCCTTTTCTGCACTCAGAGCTTCATATGATACTTTGAGGACATTGTTCTCTGTCTTCAACACCTGATACTCTAGCTGTATTTTCTGTAGTTCTTCTAGACTATTATGAGCATTCCTTTCATTTTTCTCTACTAATACTTCCAAGGCCATTTTGCTTGCCTGCAGAGTTTGGCATTCTATCTTCGAAGCCCTTACTTCATTATGCATATCCTCAAATTTTCTCTTTAACTTGTTACCTTCATCCCTCTACTTTTTTAGAGTTTCCTTTAATTGTGCTGCATTTTTCCTTGACTGCTCAAGGTATGTCATAAGTCTATCCACATTGTCTTCGGTGTCCTGGGTTAATGCCACCCCAGCTCTGGCTGTCAGTTGTGGATCTGCATTTGTCCCAAAGTTTTATCAGTAATCATCATACTTGATTGTCCTTCTGTTTTGATTTTTTTCTCAGTTCTCTTGACAATCCTCTTCTTCTCCCTGTCATAGAAGATGGTGCTGAAATCAGGGACCTCTTCTCCTTCCTTTTGCATAAAAGGTATCAGATTCAATCCAGAAAAAACTTGTTCTTGGGTGCTTCCAGAAGTTGCAGCAGACTCTTGAGGGTCAGGATTGTCTTGTACATGCCTTTGATCGGTATGCTCCTGTGCTTCTTGTGTATCTATTGGGTCAATAGTTTGCTGGTCTTTCTTAGCTCCTGCTAATCTTAGACCTTCACTTTCCTTTTGTTTTTTCTTTATCTCTTCATCTTCCTTATTCTTTCTTTCTTCCTCTTCATTCTTTGTTGCTTCCTCTGCAACTTTCTTTCTTTCTTCTTCTTCATTCCTTAACCAACTCTCAGCCTCTTTTGCTAGCCTCCTAGCATCCTCTTTCCTCTTCTTGGCTTCCTCTTTTTCATCTTTCTTTCGTGTGGTTTTTCCCTTACCGCCCACAATGGTGATTTTTTGTTTAAACATTCTCTTCAATACAGTCATATTCCTTGCATTCTTGAAGATTTCTTCATCCTTGTCTCAGAAATTTGTATATTAAAATGAACATTTGCTTCTTTACAATGCTCTGCAACCTTATTTTGGAGTCATTCCTGTGGAAGTTCATTTCCCCAAAATGAAAATGCTCCAACTCTTGTACAAATTCAACAGTTTGTTTGACCTTTGAGAATTTATAACTTCCCAACCGGAAAGGTATGGCAGGATAGGCTGCCTTCTTATGTTCAAATAGGAAGCTTCCTACACCATCTAGATAAAATTGCCTAACTGCTTCTTTATGCACCACATAATCAGTGGCATACTTAGGGAGTAAAGAAGGTTCCCTAGAGAAACCATACAAATGTACATCCCCTCTTTAGTCAAATAATAGCTTCCATGTTCTTCAATGAATTTGAATGCCTCCTTGGACATACAGTTGCATTTTGTCAGGAAGATTAAAGTGTACAAAGACATAATGAAATGTTCACATATCTCTTTATAGTGGCTATAATATTTGTGTGCCCAAAATAGTTTGTATGCAGTGTACACAGGGGTTTTGTCCTTGTCCCAGTTGCACCTTAACGCTGGAAATGACTGGGTACACAATATATAGTCCACTAAGATGGAGCTCATATAGAACTCAGACTTCTTTTGGGACACCCCTCCCAAAGCTGAAGATATACACGCTGAGAGGCTATTGGACACTATGTTTGCCCAATTAAATATAGTCCCCTGGGTGGCCACATAGAAGATAATGGGAATCCATCCCAACTTGAAACTTTTACCATGAGCCCTCCCAAACACTCTATTCAGCATTAGTGCTATAAACCTATAAGGGGTCCTGAGAGTGGCTGTTTCATATTCTCCTGATGGTCTGGTTCGAAAGTTCTTCCTAGGTATCATCATTCTCTTAACCGTTTTGACCAGGTCCAAATTTATCTCCTTCAACCAACTTTAAGTTAAGTATACTTGAGCATGAGGTAGGTGATATGCCAGTGAGACATAACCAGGACTGTATGCAACATAGCCCTGTTTGGTAGTATTTGTTAAGATCATCGTGGTCACATCTACCCTAGGCAGGATCCAGCCGATCACCTCAGAGCATGGGAACAGCTCAGGTCTAGTGGCTACCTTCATAGGAGTAGATTTCTCGATGTTGGCATATATGGTCAGTTCCTCGAATCCTGCATCAGGCACATCCTGATTTGAAATCATCCGATATATCTCATCCCATTTGTAGTCTGGCTCTACTCCAGTGGTGGCTCTGGTATTTTCGTATATGTATTCTACCTTATTAATTATTTGCACATCTGGTTCTCCCTCAACAACATGAGCCTTCTTCTTTTGTCTTTTAGACATATCTCCTTTGAAGAAGTTTCCCTGTCATAGACCAAACATGTTCTTACGCAATTGGAGCTTATAGTTAGTGTTCTAAGAATGAATAAAAACAATATAAAAATATTTACTTCTTCCATATGCATTCTCAACAGATAAACTATCAGAAAATTAATGCATAATAAACAGGAAAAAAGAACTTTTGCAAACTAGGTCTACTAATTTATAAGGTTGTCTGCAGCTAAGACATGACCTAGATAGCACATACATCGTTTAAACCGAAATGCATTCTAACTCTTCACCAAAACGGAAAAAAAAACTATTAGTGAGGCTAGCCTTCGAAAGTGTGGCCCTATCCGGAAATTCCAATCGGACCGAAAATCAAACCCTCCGGCGTCCCAGAAAAATAGGGTAAACCCATGACGACAAGAGAATTGAAAACTCCCTCCCCGGATGGCCATAAGCAAACCCACAAAAAATGGTGCAGACAGCGTAACGCTTGTCTGCACCAGCTACCTAAACTTTCGGACCGGATCGAGCTTCCATAACGGCTTACAAACAGGCTCAAGAAAAACCTCCACCGTAAATACTGTCAAACTGACTGATACCTCACGCCGTAAGGATACAAAATCATACTTAGATTGCCAACTACCAAACGGCAGGAAAAACCTAACTAGGGGAGCACCCTAGTTCCTAAAACGACTCATAAACTCAAGAGAAAGGAGAAACCATGGTTGGCCTACCTGGAAAACAAGTTGCAGTCGACATGATGGTCCAACACTTCCATGGTAGCACCCCAAACGAGCGAAATCCCGACAGCTAAGCACGGATGCACAGTTCAACTCGACAGGGACAGAGCAAGCGCGAGTTCATAAGGGTAATAATAAAATAATAACCCACCCCAATATATAGACTTCCCGGTGAAAAATGTCAGCGGGAAAAAACTTCTATCGGTGAGCGGAATAATTAAGCATCGGGCGATTAGTTCACCAAGGAGCCGCAACGGGGGGAGCCATACATCCTAAGGGTTTCGTGAAAAAATAAAATGTCGGCGAAATAAACACTAAAAACTGTAGCATTGGACCTCAGAACCACTACAACATCGGACGACTAGTTCAATGAGGAGTCGTAACGGCGGAAGTCACATGGACTAAGGGTTCTGCAGACCAGAAAACATCGACAACAATCAGAACAAACCATCGGTGAACAGAACAATTATATGTCGGATGATTAGTTCGCTAAGGAGCCACAATGGCAGAAAATAATCAGACTACGGCTTTTGATCAACGTCATGAAACGTTCCGATAGCGAAGAGAAAACAAAAAGTAATGAAAAAGCAATAAAACACGGAATCGGCAAGGGTAAGAACTAACCTGTCGGAACGTTTTCCATCTGTTCTCCGAAACGGCAGCGACTTAGAAGCCTAATGCTCCGACAGTGATAAGCAAAACGACGCCGAAAACCAAAAAATGAAGGAGATAAACCCTCGGTGAAAAACATGATTCCCATCGGGACGTTATTAGTTAGCTTCCGCAACGACGACTGCATAAATAACTATGGCCCCGATTCACAGTTCAATAAACTTTCGACAGCGAAAAGGAAAACTATCGACAAACCAGAACTTGAAGTTCAAGTCAAACAAAGATAGTCATTCAACTTCAGAAAATGGTGAACAATGTACCTCTATTAAAACTCAAAAGATCCAAATTTATAACAAAGTACAACAAAGTTCAGCAATCCAAAACACATCCAGGCAAGATAAAATTTAAAAGGAGGGTCCAAAAGTTTTAAAAAATTTGGGAAATAGTTGCAGCTGCAACAAGGTGCAAAGGTTTCTTCATAGTCTATTCCTTCTTTTTGGGAGAAACCACGAGCAACAAATATTGCTTTATATTTTTCTATGCTACCGTCTGCAGCATGCTTAATCTTGTAGATCCATTTGGAAGTTACAACTGACTTCCCTTCTGGTCTTGGGACAACATCCCAAACATCATTCTTCATGATCGATTGATACTCTTCGGTCATAGCATCCTTCCATTCTTTCTGTTTTGCCGCTTCTTCATAATTGGAAGGTTCTTTATTAATGAAATCACATAGTAATGCTACATAACTGGAACAGGATCTGGTCCTCTTTCTTTCTCTTTGAATCTCTTCTGGAACCCCATATCTTTCCGCACCTTGGATAATTTCTCTTACCCAAGCAGGTTTCCTCTTGTGAGGATTCTTCTCATGAGGTGGATCTACAGGTCTTTGTGGTTCTTCAAATTCTCGATCTTCTTCTTGAGTTTCTTCGTTCATGATTGTATCATGAATTTTGGGTGCTTCTGCTTCTTCAGGTTCTTCAAGAGGTTTCTTTCTGGATTTGATGTAGGCTGAATCTTCGTCAAATGTTACATCCCTGCTGATGTCAATATTGTTGAACCCTGGGAAGTATATTTTGTAAGCCTTCGAGCTTTCAGAGTATCCCACAAATATACCCTTCTTTCCTGAAGGATCTAATTTTGTCCTCTTCTCTTTTGGAATGTGTATGTACACTGGACAACCGAATATTCTGAGATGGTTGACTTCTGGTTTCTTGCCGGAGAAGACTTCTTCAGGAGTCTTGTTCTCGATTACTCTGTGTGGAGTATGGTTCTGTACATACACTGTTGTTATGGTTGCTTCTTCCCAAAGATACATAGGAAGATCTTGATCATGAAGCATAGCTTTTGCAGCTTCCATGATGGTTCTATTCTTCCTTTCTGTAATCCCATTCTGTTGTGGATTATATAGGGTAGACAACTCCCTCTTAATCTCTGAGTCTTTGCATAATTCTTTGAATTCATTTGAAGTGAATTCTTCGCCACTATCTGATCGAAAAGTCTTGATATTCTTTTGAGTGTGGTTCTCGATCAAGGCTTTGAATTCCTTGAACTTTCTGAATACTTCATCTTTGTTCTTCATGAAGTAAATCTATGTGTTTCTAGAAAAATCATCAATAAAAGAAACATAGTATGCATACGCGCTTAGAGAACTTGATGACATTGGTCTACATACATCGGAGTGGATGATTTCCAAGATTCCTTTTGCCTGCTCTCGCTACTTGGAAATGTCTTCTTTGTATTCTTTCCTTTCGCACATCCTTTGCAGACTCCATCATGTTTTGCTTGAATTTTTGGAAGACCTTCAACATCTTTGCTTGCAAGTGGTATTGCTCTATAATGCACGTGTGCAAGCCTTCTATGCCAAAGTTCATTTGGTTCTACTGAGTTATGAACCCAAGCTTGTTCTGGTTGGCTCTTCAACTTGTATAGACCTCCTTTTTGTTCCCCAATCACTATTGCATCGTCAAAAGTCTTTCCCTTTGGCCACATAAGAACTTGGCCATCTAGGAAAGCAACCCTCATTCCTTTTGCATCCAATGCAGATATGGAGAGGGGGTTCTTCTTTAGTCCTGGAACAAATAATACATTCTTCATCTTCATAGACTTTCCAGAGTCTAGTTTATAGGAGGATTCACCACTACCTTTTATTGGATACTGGTAGTCATCCCCAAGTTTCACCTTGTGAGGTGATTCATGTTCAGCTAGCTTCACAACTCATTCTTTGAATCCTGTCATGTGCTTGGAAGCACCACTGTCTATGAGCCAATCATTGCTTCCATGTGAAATAGTTTCCGTGAGAACGGAGATCAACACATATTCTTCATCACTTGAAGAATCACTTTCTTGTCTGGTTCTCTTTGTGGAAGGTTCATCATCCTCTGCAGCATGAGCATGATGTATTCTCTTGTTTTCCTTCTTCTTCTTTAAGTTAACTTTATTAGGGAAGAATTTGGATATGTGACCTTTCTCATCACATGTGTAACATTTAATGGTAGACAGATCTCTTCTAGAGTGTGAGATCTTACCTTTGCAGTGATGATGGTTCCTTCTGGTTTTCTTGGTGTGGGTTGTGAGAGCTTGATCTTCACTTCCCATCTTTTCTTCTCTAGCTGCTATCCGAGCTTCTTCTTGAGAGCATTCTTCCCATAGTCTGCTAAACTTGACTAACTTCTTCCTGGCACAGATCCCTTGAATAAAAGAGTCCCATGATCTAGGGAGACCATTCAAGGTGGTCATCACAATCTCTGCATTTTCCACTTCTTCATCTACTGCTTCCAGCCATTCCTTGATCTGAGATACCCTTTGTAAAGTAAGACTGGATATTCTCAGCATTCTGGATCTTTACATTCTCCAATTGGTTTCTCAGAGTCATCTTCCGGTTTATGTTCTTCCCTTCAAACAATTTGGTTAGGGCATCAAACATAGCTTTAGGTGTCTTGAGGGAGGACACATGTGGTATGAGGTGATCCTTGATTGAATTAGCAATAATCCTCTTTTCCATAACCAACTTCTTCTTATGTAAGGCCTTAGCCTCATCTCCCTCTGGAACTGAAACCTCCTCATTGATATAGGAGTCTAACTCATTTTCTTCCAGGACTAGGGAAATCCTATACTTCCTCAGCTCCCTCAAGCTTTTCATCAAGCTTCGTATGATGAGACATCTTAACTGAGAACCTCAAATAGAAATACAAAAGATTTAGATCTTACTAGGTCAAGATGTTGGATCTGGATTTGGAGCTGAAATCCTGCAGTGCTAGTTCAGTAGCAAATTAGGGTTTTGCTTTTCCAGAGTTCTGTCCGACCAAATGCTTTGAATTTGATCCCTAACTTCGATTTTGGGGAGATCAATCCAGGCCTAGGCTCGCTGAAAAATTCCTCTTCAATGAAAAGCCCTAATTTTCGGCAGCAGTGTTGGGTCCAAAACTGAAAAACCTCAGAATTGGATTCTGCTTCGACAGAAAGATGCGCCATAAGGAGGAGAGTTAATCCAACCTTCTTTTGGTGAAAATTTGTGGAGGAAGATCCACAAAGTAGGAAGCCCTAGTTCCCGCAGCTGCATAGTGTCTTCCTCTCAGGTTAGCTTTGATACCATGTTAGATTTTTATCATTAAGCTAGCAATACATTAGGATATTTAACTGAGAGAATAACAAGCATAGTAATCAAACACAAGAGACAATGAACACAGTGTTTATCCTCGGGGAAACCATAAATGGTGAAAACCCCGCAACTTCCTCAGAGATAGAATCAACACCAAAAATAGAACCCAAAACAATAAGGTGATCTCCTGACAACAGTAACCTTCTTTCTGTCTAGCCCCAATGTGTTCTCCTTCCTCAACTATGCGCTACACTTGAGTGTGTATGATATGTGTGATAAATAGAGAGGTCAGCTCTCTATTTATACTAATTCTCGACTTGACTAAACCCTACTAGGGCCGACCTCTCTAGGAGAGTCTAATAACCCTAGTGCCCCGGAACTGCAGGGACTTTAACCCTTAGCCAAAAGGAGGGTTACCCACAATGACTTGACATGACTTGTTTACATTATAGAACTTCCCGATAGGAACATCGGGGCATGACATGACTCAAGTACATCCCGGAATAAACATTGGGTTACAATATATAAGAAATACAAGTGAAATACATTCCGAAGTTACATATACATCAACAGGTCCAAGGATCTATAACCAATTGGGTAGAATTTAGTCAAGCTTTCTTGGATAAATTTGGAGAAGATAAAAGACTCGTCGCCTTAGCCCTTGAATTATCTCGCATCAAAATAGATAGGGAGCGTATTAAGGATTTTAATCAGAGATTCTTGACCTTGAAGAAAAAAATACTTGTTTCCTCTCAACCGCCGGAAGACATTATTATTGAAAATTATGTTTTGGTGTTACCTAAATATTTAGGCATGTTTGTTACATGCCAACAAGGCTACCCTAATTGAAACCTTCCAGGAATATATCAAGGTTGAAAAAATTTCTTTAACCTATGAAATTGAAAGGAGTGGGAAAATTGACAATTTTATTCATAGAAGAAATGAAATCTCATTCGAGTCAATTTCAGACAAGGATTCCAAACCATTTCATGTTGAACAACTTGAGAATCGTATCCGAGCTTTAACAAACGAAGTGGTGGGACTGAAGAAAAATTCAAAAGGCTCTTCTTCTAGAGGGTATTTTAGGAATCAATTTAGGAAAAACACTATTACTAATAATAAAATAATTCCTCTCGATGTAACAGTAAATGAAGAAATATTTAATACCATTCGAGCAATTTCATCTATGCCTGAATCCTCTTCTAATCAAGAAGTTGTTGATCCGGAAGAAGATGAAAATTCTGAAAATTGGGATGAACCTCAAGAACAATAACAACAGTTAGTTGGGCACTTTTGGGATAGTTTAGCTAAAGATGCCAAGAGTAAGTCACCTCCCCTAGGAAAACATTTTTATAATACTCGAAGCAAGGGAATAATAGGTACTCCTAGAGCATCAAGCCCAAATCCAACTAAAGGAAATAATAATCCGGAACTTGCCAAACAGTCTCATCCCACTCAAAATAGACAAAAGTTAGATTTGCAATATGATATTATTGAAGATTTGAAAAAGATCAGTGCAAATATCAATATGCATGATCTACTTCATATTTTTCCTATGACCGATGGTCTTATTATAACCCCTACAATGAGTTCAGTTACTCAAATTACCCAAAATAATGCAATTGCTAACACTAATTCGAATAGTGATTTAATCTCCAATGATAAAGGAAAATCAATAGCTGATAAAACCTCATTGATAGGTAAAAATTGAACATCTACAACTCCACCTTCCCTCCTCACATTTGAAATTTATAACAGAAATGTACATAACTGTATGGTAGATTCCAGAGCGTCATCTAATGTAATGCCTTTGTCAGTTTGTATAAGGCTGAATGCAAAATACACTACGTGTGAAACATAGATTAGACAACTATATTGTTCAAATGTGAAGGTATTGGGAGAAATAAAAGATGTGCTAATCGGGATAGAAATTAGCCCATCAATTTATCAAATCATAGATATTGTCGTTGCCGATACCCCTGATGCTTATGGGTTGTTTTTAAGCAGAGTTTGGTCACAGAATTTGAATGGTTTTTTCTCAACTAATTGGTAAACTTTATGGCTTCCTAAAAATGTTAAAGCTAATCAGATTAAGTTGGAAGAGAAATATATTTGAAGCATAGTGTAATAGAATTGCATGATCCAAATGAACCAGTGTTGTTTTCTGATTCAATCATGGGAAGTTACACATGAACTTAATTTTGGAAATTTTAAGGCTGAAAATTCTCCATTTACAGGCATAAAACAACAATATGAAATTTCTAATGCCACTTATATTCAACATGATTCTGCATCTTAGAATGCTGTAAATGTTGTAGATAATCAGAATTATGTATATATTAGTAATAATAAAGTTATTTTAAATAGTTTACCTTAGGCATTATATTTCGATGGGTCAAAACCTAAAAGAGTCGGAGTAGGCTTCCTTCTAATTGATCCAAAGGGAAATAAAACATATATAGTTTGCAGATTAGCATTTGACTGTACTAATAACATAGAGGAATATGAAGTTCTTATGCAAGGTCTAAAGAATGATTTATATCTAAACATTAAAGTACTGGTGGTCTATGGTTATTCCGATATTATGGTCTGACATGTACATAACTCAATTCATTGTATTTCAGAACATCTTCAAGATTATCAAAAAGAGGTATGGAACCTTATTTCAAAATTCGAAGCTTTTAATATAAATTCCATTCCAAGAGTCCACAATCAAGAAGCTGATTTATTAGCTAATGTAGCCTCTAAATTAGTTCCACCTGAATATTTTTCGCCTAACACCTTTTCAATTGAGTTAAATTCTGAGACCATCAATCCCCGACAATATCACTAATTGGCGTGTTTTTTATGATATACAAATATTGAATTTATTGATGAATGAAGGTAATTTTAAGGACCCTGCTATTGATGAGATCACTCACGCTGAAGACTTACGCAACTTTTCGGTGATACATCCTCACTGTCCAATAGAGAAAACTCTCAACATGGTAAAATCTATCCTTAACTCTATTTTAAGGTTGGAAAAGTTTTATTATCTCTAGGAAAAATTTAAGGATGTACCTAATTGTAAAACAAACAATTCATGCTTGAAGTATGAAACTATTAATTTAGGGACATACTCCAATCCTCAACCTGTTAACCTAGGAACAAGTTGTACCTCCTTAGAAAAATCAGCTTTTATAAATTTGTTTAGGGAGTACAAAGATGTCTTCGCATGGATGTATGATGACCTTAAAACATTTAATCCACAAATCATGCAACATGTGATCCCAATGAAACAAACTTCGAAACATTTTAAACAAAATCTTGGGAAAATGCATCCAACACTTGAACCACCAGTTAAAAAAGAGTTGAACAAACTCTTAGCTTCCAAAATCATTTTTCTAGTAAACCATACTCAATGGGTGGCCAACTTGGTTCCAATTCGGAAGAAGAACGGTGATATTCAATTGTGTGTCGATGTTTGTAATCTTAACAAGTCATCAGAAAAATATAATTACCCAGTTTCGCACATGGAGAAAATCCTCCAAAGGGTTTTTGGCTCTAAGATGCCGTCATTACCTGACAGATTCTCAGGTTATAGTCAGATCCTAGTTTTTCCTGATGATCATTTAAAAACTGCATTCAGAACTTCATGGGGATCTTATACATATAGAAAGATTCCCTTCGGTTTGATTAATGTTGGGGCTACTCTCCAACGAGTGATGATATAGATTTTAGGGGACTGATTAATCATGGAATAGTTTTATATCTTGATGATGTTACAGTCTTTTCTAAACACTGACCTAACCATATTTTTCATCTTAGAAAGGTTTTTGAGCATTGTAGAAAATATGTGATATCGCTTAAGCCTAAGAAAACAATATTTGTTGTGACCCAGGGGATTTTTTTAGGTTGTGTAGTTTCCAAAGATCGAATCGTGATTGATCGTCAGAGAACTCAGGCCATATCTAAGATCACTTACCCTTCCGTAAAAAGGCTATGCAATACATTTTGGGAAAAAATAATTTCTTTAGGATATTTATCCCTAGCTTCTCTGAAATTGTACGCCCCCTACAAAACATGATTAAAAATGATGTTGACTTTAGTTGGGGGAACAATGAAAAAGAGTTGTTTAAAATAATTATAGAAGCTATACATGAAGCTCCTACTCTTCTAAGTCCTGATTTTAGTAAGGATTTTATACTTTATACATTTGCTTCAGATATTTCATATGTTGTTGTTTTAACTCAACACAATCAACAAAACCATGAGGTTCCGATATCATTTATGAGTTCAAATTTTAAAGGAGGTGAGTTAAATTATCACGAAGTTGATAAACAAACATTTTCCGTCATTAGAGCAATCAAACATTTTCGACCTTACCTCTTAAAACCTAGAATTGAAGTTGTTGTTCCATATCCCAAGGTAAGGAATCTGTTAGTACAAAAGGATTTAGGTGATAAAAGATCTCATTGGATGACAACCCTTCAAGAATATGATCTTGAGATCAAACGTTCCTTGGTGGTTCGAGGGAAAGGTCTATTTCTTTCCTCCTCGTCAAGATTCTTTGTATTATGACATGATAATTCTTCTTGAAACAGTAAATTCTTCGGATAACCTAGAACAAAAGAAGAGAAGGGCCTTAAGATTAAAAACATTTGCTTATCAGCTGATAAATAACATCATTTTTAGGAAAAATTCAGATGGTGTATTATTATATTGTTTGGATAAAAATGAAACTGAAACAGTTTTGAAGGAGTTGCACTTTGGTCCTCATGGTTGTTAGATTTTTATCATTTAAACAATATGATCTTAGGATCTTATCTGAGAGAATAACATGCACAACAATCAATCACAAGAGACAATAGACACAAAGATTTATCCTGGAGGAAACCATAAAGGAAAAATCCCACAACTTCCTTAGAGATAGAATGAGCACCAATGGCAACAGTAAAACCCAAAGATAGAAAGATGATCTCCAACAATTGTTTCTCTCTTTCACTTGTGTGAACTCTTCTTCTCTCACCTATGCGCTATATCTCGGTGAGTGTGTCTCAAATAAAGAGGGTCACTCTCTATTTATACTAGTTTTTGACTTGACAATTACTTGCTAGTGCCGACTTCTCTAGGAGAGTCTAATAACCCTAGTGCCCCACAACTGTGGAGACTTTGCCCCCTGATCAACAAGGAGGGTTAATCACTATGAATTTACATGACTTGATTACATCGGAGACCAATTAAATACAATATATGAAATATACAAGTGAATACATTTCAAAGTTAGAAATACATCAACACTCCCTCTTAACTAGGAAGGTATTCTCTTGCCACAATTCATCAGCACAAGTCTTCTTCTCCTGATCATCATTGGATCATCATCAAAGCTAGATCATCACCATCATCACTGCTTCCGCTATCTCGATCAAATGATGCTATCTCTTAGTTCTTCTCGTCACAGGAAGTTCTACAGAGCCAACCCTTTTTCATGTTGGTTGTAGGCCTAGCCTCCATGTAGGTCTTCCTCTACATAGCTAGTCCTTTTTCATACTGGATGTACCTCTACGGAGCCAGTCCTTTTTCATACTGGATGTAGGTCTCTACAGAGCCAATCCTTTTTCATGCTAGATGTACTTCTACAGATCCAACCCTTTTTCATATTGGATGTAGGTCTCTACAGAGCCAGTCCTTTTTCATACTGGATGTAGGCCATTATAGAGCCAACTCTTTTTCATGTTGGATGTACTTCTACAGAGCCAACCCTTTTTCATGTTGGATGTACTTCTATAGAGCCAGCCCTTTTTCATGCTTGATGTAGGTCTCTACAGAGCCATTCCTTTTTCATACTAGATGTAAACCACTACACTTATATTTGACCATGGGAGGCCCTGCCTACCACCATGTCAGAAGGGCACAACTCTTACATATGACCATGGGAGGAACCAATCCTACCACCATGTCAGAAGGGCACATCACTTACATCTGACCATGGGAGGAACCAATCATACCACCATGGCAGAAGGGCACAACTCTTACATATGACCATGGGAAACCCCACCTACCACCATGTCAGAAAGGCACATCACTTACATCTGACCATGGGAGGAACCAATCCTACCACCATGTTAGAAAGACACAACACTTACATCTGACCATGGGCCTACCACCATGTCAGAAAGGCACAACACTTACATCTGACAATGGGAGGCCCCGCCTACCACCATGTTAGAAAGGCTCACGGAGTCATCACTTCCCCTTGGAAGGTACCTCGATCTTTAGAACACCAAGCTTGTCCCTGAAGTACTCAAACTTCACTCTGGCCATTTCTAGCATAGAATCACAGCGGGGCTGATTACATCCAAGGATAACCTACGAGCTTTGCCAGGACCGATTACATCCGAGGACAACCTATATGACTATTTACGTCTAAGAAACCTACGAGCTTTGCCAGTATTTTATGCTCAGACAAACTCTCTCACCAACTATGCTAGAACTCCCTCTTTCGAGAGATCTCGATCTGGATCACATACTGGAGCTTCACTGCTCCTCCCTGCATCATACAAAAATGCAAGTCAGATCAATCAAATCAAATAGTAGTTTTCAAAAGAAACATACTACCTCCCAAATTGTCGAGCAAGTGGCGACATATTTTTCCTCGGTTGTACTCAGCGCCATGCAGGACTGCTTCCTGATACACCAAGAGATCGCACCTGATCTCATACTGAAGCAGCGCCCCGAATTGTTCTTCCTATCAATGGCACTACCTGCCCAATCCGAATCCACATAACCCTCTAGGTTAATCTTCTGATTCGCTTCATACTTGAGCCCATAATCAACTGTACCATTTAGGTACCTCACTGCATGTTTTGCAACCATCAGGTGAACATGTCTCAATGTGTTCACAACAAAGCAAATTCTAGTCTCGTATTCATCAGGTACATCAAGGAACAAATCATCTGACGATACATCATGGCATCAACGAACTCTGATGAAGCAACACTTAATAGCTTCAGGTTCGATGCCATAGGTGTGGTCATGGCCTTGCAGTCCATCATCTTGAACCTCTTCAGGATCTTTACTGCATACTTCCCTTGTCCCAAGGAGATTCCATCTGCATTTTGCCACACCTTCATGCCTAGAAAGCTGTGCATCAAACCCAAGTCCTTCATCTCGAACTCGACAGCATGTCTCCTTCTTGCAACTTTAATGAGTTCCTCTTTTCTGTCAGGAACAAGTCATCGACATATAACATGAGAATCATTGGTATTCCACCTTCAACCTTTGAAGTAAAGGTTGGAATCCTCTTTACTCTCAGTAAAGCCTAGAGTCACCACTAATATGTCCATCCTGTTGTACCGTGTCGAGCCTTAGGATCTTCTGCAGTCACTCCCTCTGAAGTGGAGCATCACTCTCCCTCTTCCTTTCGTAGTCTATGTATTGAAACAATATGTATTGGAGTGACAAGTAGCTTCCTCTGCTACTAATATTCTATGTATCCATCTAGGGTCACTAGATACCAAGATCCTCTATCTTGAACCTTTTCAAAAGTTCTTCTTGCACCCATCTGTGAGCTTGTCAGCCTCTATAGGATTTCATCTTGAACCTTGTAGAAAAGGTTAAGATCTTCATCACTCTAGGTGATCTTCAAGCCCCTCATGTATGTGTTATCCCATGGGTGCCTTCTGAGCTCGTGCAAGGCCGCCTTTAATTTGCACACATGAGTCTTCCCGTTATGTGTCTCAACTCCTAGTGGCAACAAATTCTTTTCGTAGTCTATGCCATCTTTTTGTAAGAAGCCTCGTGCTACGAATCTTGCCTTGTATCCCGTGATGTTGCCATCGCATGTTGGATCTACGGAATTCCCTTCAGGTCTCGATACTGCATCCTAGACATCATTCTTCTTGAACTGGTACTCTCTTTCCCTTTCTTCTTGGCTACTTCTTCATAGCTGGAAGGTTCTGTATCAATGATGTCACTCAACAGTGTCACATAACTGTACTGTGTCTGAGACGTCTTTCTTTTTTTGAAGGTATTGTCATATTATTCTTCATCTTGTATTATTTCTCAAACTGTCGTTACTTGTTCTTCGGAACAAGTATCATCCTTCTTTTCTTGTAGGCGATTGTATGCAATCTTTCCTGCAAGTCAAATGCATTAGCTGTATGGTTAGAAACATTTCATAAGGCATATTCATAATGGCAAATTCTTATGCACAAAGATACAATCATGCAACTATTTTATCCAATACAACATTCATCCATATATTATGGAAACTTTCTAGATGCCTTCCATCTCTACCATGACATCATTGAGGTTGTGCACTAATCCAATATGTCAGCAAAGAGGTTTCATTCTAGATAAGTAGTAATGGAGAGTTGTATAGCACCATGGGATACTTACCCATCACATGCATATTAGTAGTATACTATCATTAATGCAAACATGCATAACACATCAACTGAATATAAACAAATGCATAACCAAATAATATCATGAAATGACAACTGAATACTTATCTTTTTTCATTTCATGGGTAGACTCCTTCTTGAGCCTTCGGCTTCATCGTCTTCTTTATTCATAACAACATCATTTCATATACAAATGCTAAGATGGATAAGAGGTTCTTCAAGAGTTGAGTCCTTCGTATTCCTCATCGCTTGAGGGATCTTCTTTGGATGGTGAGAGATTGATCTTCAGTTGCTCCCATTTTCTCTTCTCTTATTATGAGTCGAGCTTCTTCTTGTGTGCACTCTTCCCATAGTCTGTTGAAGGTAATCACTTCCTTTTGGCACACATTCCTCGAATGAATAAATCCCATGATATTGGGAGGCCATTCAATGTGGTTATAACCATATCTTATTTTTCTTCAATTGCTTTGTCATAGAATCAAACACTTCCTTTTGGTTTCTTCAAGGATGACACATGAGGGATGAGATGATCTTTAATATAATCTGCAATGATTCTCTTGGCTCTAGCCTTGTCCTCATCTCCATCTGGCTCCTAGACCTTTCTTACTGAAATACTGATCCAAGTCAATTTCTTCAACGATCACGGAGTTCCTATACTTCTTTCGATTTATATTTTTCTCTTCATAATAGCTTGGTTAAGGAATAACACATCTCTTTAGGTGTCTTTCGGGAAGACACAGATGGTATAAGATTATCCTCTTGGCCTTTACCAAGTTCTCCTTGTGTAAGGCTTTAGCCTCATCTCACTCTGGAATTGGAACGTTTCCACTTATGTAGGTGTCCAATTCATTTCCTTCAAGAATTGGTGAGATCCTATACTTACATGCTTGGAAGTCGTCAGCTTCACCAAGCTTGCCATCAAGCTGGTGTGATTAGTTATTTTGAAATGAGAACCTCAAATGTAAATAGAAAAAGATTAGATCTTACCGTTTTGAGGTGTCCGTCCTGGTTTCGGAGCTGGCTGATCTAGGGTTAAGAGAAACCTTAATTTTCAAAACTTGGAATCTTTCAGATCTGATTGGATAGAAATATGGGCCTCTTCAAGGCGAGCTGTCCAATGTACTCCATTTCTGAAATCAGTGGAGGGAAGCTCCCGGAACAAGAAGCCGTAGTTTTCCAATTTCTTCTATAGAAATGACTGATATTTTTTCTGCGGTATCTCCGAAATTACTACTCTGTGTCTGAAATATCTTAATGAGGTAGCCTCGTTTGTCCTCTTTCCCACACCGCAGGTTTGAGCAGAATTGGTTTCATCAATTGGGACTTATGATAGTTTTCCCAGGGTGACTTATTTCAGGACTATTCAACATAGCGAACTTGTACAGACTGCCACATATCTCCCAGAATATAGAGAATCTGAGGCTGAAAGTTTTACGCAGGGTATATCAGGATTTTATCTTCGGCTTGTGAAATTTCGTCTCCTAAGCCTTCTTAAATCTCGAGATATAGCGAATTTACCAAAACTATTAGTTTTAGTATTTGAGGATTTTTTAGGCCCGGTGTCAAACTAGGGTTTGACTTTCGTGGAGTTTTACTCAACCAAAAACTTCGACCTTGGTCTATAAACTTCGATTTTGATGAGGAGAGCAATCCTATGTTGGGCTCACTAAAAAATTCCTCTTTTGTGAAAAGCCCTAATTTCCCGCAGTAGTAACTTAAAATGCCCGGAATCAACTTTTGCTTCGACAGAAAGATGCGCCCTTCAATGGAGAGTTATCCTAGCCTCCTTTTGCTGGTGGATTGTGGAGAGAGACCCAAAAAGTAAGAAGCCCTAGCTTCTGCAACTGCACAGTGTCTTCTTCTCAGGTTAGCTTTGATACCATGTTAGATTTTTATCATTTAAACAATATGATTTGAAGATCTTATCTGAGAGAATAACATGAACAACAGTCAATCACAAGAGACAATAGACACAGATATTTATCCTCGGGGAAACCATAAAGGAAAAACCCCACAAATTCCTCAGAGATAGAATGAGCACCAATGGCAACAGTAAAACCCAATGACAGAAAGATGATCTCCAACAACTATTCTCTCTCTCACTTGTGTGAGATCCTCTTCTCTCACCTATGCGCTATAGCTGGGTGAGTGTGTGTCTCAAATAGAGAGGCTCACTCTCTATTTACACTAGTTTTCGACTTGACAATTACTTACTAGGGCCAACTTCTCTAAGAGAGTCTAATAACCTTAGTGCCCCACAACTGTGGATACTTTACCCCCTGATCAACAAGGAGGGTTAATCAGTATGAATTTACATGACTTGATTACATAAATGATTCTCCCGATAGGAACATCGGGGACCAACGAAATACAGTATATGAAATATACAAGTGAAAACATTCCGAAGTTACAAATACATCAACAATGGTGGTCATTTCAGAGGTGAACCCACTGCGCATAAAATACTAAGGGATGGTTATTATTGTCCTACTTTATTTCGAGACTCTTATGCATACGTTAGAAAATGTTAAGATTGTCAAATGACTCCAAGAGGGGTTGAAAAACCTGCTTTTCCACTACAACCAGTTTCAGTGGAAAGATCATTTCAGCGGTGGGGTATTCATATAGTAGGTTCAATTAATCCACCTTCACCCATGCAGCATAAATATGTTATCACTACAACTGATTATTTTAACCAGTGGGAAGAAGTTGCACCGTTGCATGTAGTAAACACAAGTCAAGTTGTTCTCTTCTTAGAATCCTCTATTATTACTCGGTTTGGTGTGCTTGAATCTCTAGTATTTGATAATCCCTGTTATTTTTCTTCTATTGAATTAACAGAGTTTGCTTTGGAGAAAGGTATTAGAGTCATATATTCTGCAATTTATTACCCTAAGGGTAATGACTTAGCCAAGTCTAACAAAAAATTATTAAATATTCTAAAGAGAACCATTGCTATACATCATCAGAACTGACATTAGTGCCTTACACGATGCACTTTGGGAAGAAATAGTAAATCCAAAATATGCAATAGGAAACTCAACTTTCTTTCTATTCTATGGTATTGAAGCCATTCTACCTCTGAATCTTTTCTTACCTTCTTTACAGTTAGCTTAGTCCATCCAAGATGTAAATTGTTTTGCTATGGAGAAGAGAATGAATACTTTGATTAAGTTATAAGAAGACATGGAAAAGACCAAACAACATTTTGGGAAACATTGACATATTGTAAAATGTTGGTTTGATAAGGCCTCAGTCTACAATAGAAATTTGCAAGTAGGTGATTTGGTTCTAAAGTGGGATGAAGCTCGCAAGGATAAATGTGAACATACAAAGTTTCAACGTCTTTGACTAGGACCTTATATCGTTACTGAAAAAATGGGACCAAGTACTTTTCGATTTCAAACCTTGGAGTATCAGGTCGAAACCTTTTCGGTTAATGGTATGATTCTTAAAAATTACTTTCGCTAATTTATACATAGCTTGTTTTAATATTTGTACAACATTCCTTTTCTCGGTTTATCTTGTTCCAATATTCATCACAATTCTGAAAATAATTGGGGCATCAGTTTATGTATAGATCGGTTTGTTCTTTATTTTTTCTTAAGACTCATTTCATCTGTAAGTAATCCCAAGTGTTTGTATAAATCAACTATATTTGTCAAGGAATGATATGTATCATGCTTAAGAATCATTACTCTATGTAATATTCGAAATCTCGAATGTGTATATTCTATCAGAGAAGGTATCTGTAGATAAATAAATCCCTGTGGATTGAATTTCAGTTTGTTCATTCACTCTAAGTAATTGTGGTCAAGTATGGTATTTCATCTTGATCAGTCTGGTCATATTTTCTTAAATATGAAATGAATCTGTTATAAAATTTAAAATATTTGTGAAAGTAGTTAGAATTAATCCTATGCAGTTTGTTTTGTTATTGTAGTAAAGATAGTTGGTAAGTTGTTTTTTCAAAACCTTGTTTTCAACAAATCCTTATGAATTTGGATTATCAGTCATATTTCAAACCACGGGGACTTCACTCAGTGAAATTCTCACATAGCACCTGCAATCGTGGGATATTAAAGAATACCCTTAATTTTGGTAGATATTGAACCAAAATATTTTTGTTGAAACCCCCTCCTAGTACCTAAAACCTACCCCCGACCTTTTTTTATACCCCAATCCTTATAAATCACCCTACCACCCTCGCACCTTAAACCTCTCATCCCCCCAATACATGCAATATATTGGTTCGATTTTTGACAATTTTAAAACCCACAATATGAACTAACGTGCTATGATATTGGTCAACAAGTGAAGCTCCCGTGTTTCAAACTCATTTACAATATGGAAAGATTCTTGATTAGTTCCATTTATAAACTTTTGCTTCTATGAAAGAAGGAACGAAAGGTCTCAGTAATGAGTCGACGATGTAGGAGCCCTGAGACAAACTCCTTTGTTTGGTGAATAAGTAGTCAATGTTGATTTTGCATTTCTATGTAATCAAATTCTTGAAGCACAGGGTTAGTTGTTAGGATTTATTTTGATTGTAATACTAGAAATTTTCCACTGTTGTCCTCGAATCTTGCAAGAGGATGCTCGAGGATAGGTTAGTTGTAGATTTCCTTTCTTGGGGGTTGATATCTAGCTATTCAGATCGGACAAGTTGATGAAGCTATAGTTAAATGTAGTTAATCTAATGTACACACATGCATAAGGGAAGGATAATAGGGAGTATGTAAGTGTGTTGGTTCATTGAATGAAAAACAAAGTTTTAAAATCTATGCGTGTGCTTTCATATATTTGATGTCTTCCTTCAATAACCAAAAAACATGATTTTAAGCTCTCTGTGTCTATGTGCGTGTGTGATTTGATGGTTTGACAAAAAATTGAAGAATCCCCAATAGCATAGAGTTGTTTTCGCATCACGGATTAATCATTCCATGGATTAATTCGACTTTCATAGTATAATCCAAGAAATTTTGAAATTCTGTAGATCAACGGTTGTGGTTAATTTTTGCAAAGGAGAAGTGAAGATCCGCAAGTGTGAAGGCGAGATACGCAACCTGCAACAGATCGGCGATCAAAAGCGAGGCCACAAACAAACAAATATTTCAAAAAATCAAATTGCGGAAGCCAACTTTGGAAAAGTTAGAAGTAGGACTCGCACTCTGCAATCCGCATGCAGAAAGGACCGTTGCTACCGCAAAGTTGCGAAAGTTCGGTTGTGAAAGTTGGTGAACCTGTAATCTGCAATCCGCAAATTGCAGA
The DNA here is from genome assembly GCA_001517045.1 of Pseudotsuga menziesii. Lineage (NCBI taxonomy): Eukaryota > Viridiplantae > Streptophyta > Pinopsida > Pinales > Pinaceae > Pseudotsuga > Pseudotsuga menziesii. Next base: position 541,502 of record LPNX010398302.1, read on the forward strand.
AAGTAGATTGTAGAAAGAGCCTTGCATAAAAGGATTTGAGGAACGAAGCTTGCGAAAAGACTCAGTTGCGGAAGGATTGAGTTGCAGAAACTCAAGATTGCGGAAAGGTGGAGTTGGGGAAGGATTGAGTTGCAGAAACTCAATATTGTGGAAATGTGGAGTTGCGGAAGGGCAGAATTGTGGAGTAAAGATCGCGGAAGGGGATTTTGATCAGTATTCAAGATGATTAAGAGAACTTTAGGTTTTCTAGCTTTCATCTTCCATAAGTTTTGGTATCAGAGCTTATCAGAACCTAGAGGAGAAAGTGCAGAGACGAGGACGAGCACGTGGAGTTCTTGTAGGACATGGTCGAGGAAGAGAAGTTGCGGAGGCAGACACCAAAGGGGAATAAGAGAAATCTAGGCCATAATGGAAGCTATGGAGTGAAAGAACTCGAAGAATACAACCACCAGTGATGAAGAAGAATCCATTGAAGATGAGCGAGAGGAGGTTGCTGAAGAATTAAAAGTGATGAAGATGTTGATGAAGGATAGTAACATACCCAAAGTTGAAGTCCCTATGTATGAAGGTAATCTTAATGTTGAAGAACTCATGTTCTTGATCAATTCTTTAAATAATTATTTTGACTTTGACGAAATTGAAGATAAAAAGAAGGTGAGATATGCAGCGACTAGACTAAAAGGACATGCAACTATCTGGTGGGAGGAACTCCAGATTCACAGAGAAAGAAGAGGTAAGTCTAAAATTCATTCTTGGGATAAAATGTTGTATCAAATTAAGAGTCAATTTATGCATAAGGATTATCAGTTGAATCTCATTAAAAAATGACATAACCTTAGACAGACTCTATGTATGTTAAGGAATATATTGAAGAGTTCTTTAAGCTAAGTATTAGAGATGGACAGAGACAAAGATACATATAAAGAGTAGCCAGATATATAAATGGATTGAGATTTGGGATACAAGATGAGATTAGTTTGCTAAATTTGAAGACCGTTGAAGATGCTTATCAGTGAGCCTTAAGGGTAGAAAAAAATTACTAAGAAGACAGAACCAGAAGAATCAGGGGAGAGGTTCATCCAGAGGATCTCCAAATAGAGGACGTAAGTTTCAGACCTCTAAGGATGGGGCAGAAGGATCTAGTAGCTGCATTCCCCAAAGAGGAGGATTTCAGGGAGGTAGAGGCAGAGGAAGAAATAGAGAACTTAAATGCTATATATGTGGAGAAATTGGACACATGTCATGGAAGTTTCCAAGGAATAAACCTGCAACTCAGAGGAATACAAATATTGTTGAAGCTCACGAGGAATCCAATGAATAAAAGAGGTAAATCATCCTCCTGAGGAAGGAGAATATCTTATGCTAAAAAGAGTCTTGGTAGAGACAAAGAAGAAAGTGCATGAAGCAGCCTAGAGAAAGAGTTTGTTCAGGACAACTAAATGCAAGTTGCAAGGTAAGTGTTGTAAAATGGTTATTGACAATGGTAGTATAGATAATTTGGTCTCCACTGAGATGGTAGAGAAGTTGGGATTGAAGATGATGAAACATCTAGCTCCTTATAAAGTGTTTTGGTTGCGGAAATGATATCAACTCTTAGTGAATGAGCAGTGCAATCTGGAGTTTCAAATTGGTACTTATAAAGATGCGGTGTTATGTGATATAATTCCTATGGTTGTGTGCTATATATTCTTAGGGAGGCCATGAAAATATGATAGAAAAGTTGTTCATGATGGAATAAAGAACACTTATTCTCTGGAAAAGGATTGAAAAAGACATACATTGTCACCATTGGAAGATGAAGCAGTTCAAGAAGGTTTAGGGTCAAATATTTTGTTGATGAACGGGAAGGAACTATTGCAAGAAGTCGAGGAGGATGATGAAATACATTTTTCTATTGTTGGTAAACCAAAGGTAATTTTAAATTCTACAAATTTAGATGATTTTCCTACTGAAGTTAAAATTTTTCTTGATGAATATGCTGATATTATTGTGGATGAATTGCTAAATGATTTACCTCCTGTGAGAAGTATTAGTCATCAATATTGACTTGATACCTAGTGGAAATTTACCTAATAAGTCATCATACAGATTAAATCCTCGAGAGAATGAAGAAATCAAGCAACAGGTTCAGGAGTTGTCGGATAAAGGATTGGTGAAGGAGAGTTTGAGTCATTTTGCAATAACCACTGTGCTTAGCCCAAAGAAGGATGGTGGGTGGCAAATGTGCACTGACTCCAGAGCAATTAATAAGATCACTATCAGGTACACATTTTCTTTACCCCGTATTGATGATTTGATGGATTGTTTGAGTGGTTCAAAGTATTTTTCAAAGATAGATTTAAAAAGTGATTATCATGAAATAAGAATAAGAGAAGGGGATGAATGGAAACCTACATTCAAGAATAATGATGGATTGTATGAATGGTTAGTAATTCCATTTGGGATTACTAATGCACCTAGTACCTTTATGAGATTGATGAATGAGGTCTTGAAGGAATACACTGGAAAATTTCTGATAGTGTATCTGGATGATATTTTGATTTTTAGTCAGAAAAGAGAAGAACATTTGAGACATCTTAGGATTCTGTTGAAAACCCTGCAAAAGGAGAAGCTGATGAGAAATCTAAAAAAGTGTAGTTTCTTGAAGAAAGAGTTGATTTATTGAGGATTCGTAGTTTCAGAAGAAGGGTTGAAGATAGATCCAGATAAGGTGCAAGCAATTTTAAGTTGGCCATTTCCAAGGAGTGTGTATGAGGTAAAAAGTTTTCATGGCCTTGCGAGCTTTTATAGAGAATTGGTTCAGAATTTTAGTCAAATTTGAGCACGTAAAAATAAACTTTTAGGGAAAGTAAGCAACCTTTCAAGTGGACAGAAGCATCTTACAACAATTTTAAATTGTTGAAGAAGAATATCACTGAGAATCTTGTTCTAGCTTTGCTAAGTTTTGATAAGGTTTTTCAGGAAGAGATAGATGCTAGTGGGAAAGCAATAAGGGCTGTTGAAGAAGAATATCACTGAGAATCTTGTTCTAGCTTTGCTAAGTTTTGATAAGGTTTTTCAGGAAGAGATAGATGCTAGTGGGAAAGCAATAGGGGTTTTTATGAGTCAAGAACAGAGACCCGTGGCATACTTCAGTGAGAAGTTGAATGAGGCAAAACATAAGTATTCCTTAGATGATAAAGAGTTATATGATGTTGTACAAGCTCTCAAGAAATGGAGACATTACTTGATGCCTACAAAGTTTGTATTATATTCTAATAACCATGCTTTACAGTTTATAAATAGTCAGCCTAAATTGAATCAGAAGCATGCTAAGTGGGTGGAATTTCTGCAGAACTTTACCTTTGTGATCAAGCATACAAGTGGAAAATCTAATAAAGTTGCTATGCTTTAAGCTGAGCAATTTTTCTCTTGCAGGAGATTAAGGTTAGTACTTTGGGATTTGAAAATTTGATTGATATGTATAAGGAAGATGTGGACTTCAAAGATGTATATGCGGCCTTTGAGAATAGAGTTACCCATAATAGAATCCAATGGTTAGACTACATGTTGCAAGAAGGATTTCTATTCAGAAATAGAAAGTTATGTATTCCACAGTGTTCTATGAGAGAAAATTTGATACAGGAGAAACACAATGGAGGTTTTTCAAGACATTTTGTTTTTGCTTAGGTGAGTACTTTCTATTTTTGGCCAGAAATGCATCATGATGTAAATAAATTTGTTGAAAAATGCATGATATGTAAACATTCCAAAGGGAGAAGACAAAATACTGGACTATGAGTCAACCCCTACTTATTCCAACTAGGCCTTGGGATTACATCAATGTGGATTTTGTTCTGGGATATCCTAGAACTCAAAGGGGAAATGATTGTATTTATGTTGTAGTGGATAGGTTTAAAAAAATGGCTCATTTTATTGCTTGTAAGAAGATCAATGATGCAACAAACATTGCTAACTTATTCTTTTCAGAAATTGTGAAGTTGCATGGTTTACCTTTAAGAATTGTGTTTGATAGGGGTACTAAATTTGTTGGTCATTTTTTGAGAACTCTATTGAAGAAGTAGGGTACCAATCTTAGTTTTAGCTCTACTTATTTCCCTCATACTGATGGTTATATTGACGTGGTAAATAGGATTTTGGGAAACATACTAAGAAGCATTGTGTATGAAAATCCAAAGCAGTGGGACTTATCTCTTTCTCAAGCTGAGTTTGCTTATAATGATTCACCTAACATAAGTACAAGCATGAGTCCTTTTTCAGATTGTATAGGGAATGAACCCAAGAGGAGTATATGAACTTATAAATTTGGGAGGACAGGAAAGAAGAAGTGCAAATGGTGAAGATTTTGCATCCAGTATGCATGAGCTACAAGAGACGTGAAGAAGAAATTACATGAAAGTGCAGGAAAATACAAACAGAGAGCAGATATGAAAAGAAAGGAAGTTAATTTTCAGGTTGGATATTTAATAATAGCCTATCTTAGGAATGAGAGGTTTCCTAAGGGAACCTACAATAAATTGAAGCTTAAAAAGATTGGACCTTGTAAATTTCTAAGGAATTTTTCTGCAAATGCCTATGAAATAGAACTTCCTTTCGATCTTCAGATTTCTCCTATTTTTAATGTTTCAGATATATTTCCCTTTAAATATTCAGGTGTTCATGTAGAAGAAACAACTTTAGGTGGAGATGGTTTCTCTATATTGGCAAGGATAGTTACCATAGATGGAGAAACCCCAAATCGAAGCTATCCTTGACAAAAGGATTTTAAGGAGTACCATGGGCATGGATTATTTGTCAGTATTTAGTCAAGTGGAAGGATCAACCTTCTGAAGATGCAACGTGGATGACAGAACTGGAGATTTAGAAGTACCATGTACACTCTAAAGACTTATTGAATAATTCTTTTCTTCCCACAGAGTATGATGCAAGAGCATCGAGAAAAAGTCCCATGTTTACTGAATAAGAAGTCAATGTTGTTTTTGCATTTCCATGTAATCAAATTCTAGAAGGATAGGGTTAGTTGTTAGGATTTATTTTGATTGTAATAATTAGAAATTTTCCAATGTTGTCCTCGAATATTGCAAGAGGAAGCTCAAGGATAGGTTAGTTGTAGATTTCCTTTCTTAGGGGTTCAGATCTTGCTATTCGGATATGACAAGTTGATAAAGTTCCATTTAAATGTAGTTGATATAATGTATAAGAATGCATAAGGGAAGGATAATAGAGAGTATGTAAGTGTGTTGGTTCATTGGATGAAGAACATAGTTTTAAAATCTCTGCGTGTGCTTTCATATATTTGATGTATTCCTTCAATAACCAGAAAACATGATTTTAAGGTCTATGTGTCTATGTGCATGTGTGATTTGATGGTTCGACAAAACATTGAAGAATCCTCAATAGTGTAGACTCGTTTCTGCATAACGAATTAATAATTCCATGGATTAATTCGGCTGTTGTAGTATAATCCAAGAATTTGTGAAATTCAGCAGATAAACAGTTGTGGTTAATTTCCGCAAAGGAGAAATGAAGATCTACAGGTTTGAAGGTGATATCCGTGACCCGCAATAGATCGACGGTCAGAAGCGAGGCCGTAAAGAATCGATCAGGAAAAATCGAATTGCGGAAGCCAACTTTTGGAAAAGTTAGAAGGAGGACCCACAATCCGCAATCCGCATGCGGAAAGGGCCGTTGTGGCCGCAAAGTTACGGAACTTCGGTTGTGAAAGTTGGTGAATCCGCAATACGCAAATTTCAAAAAGGAGATTGCGAAAATAGCCTTGTGAAACGAAGCTTGCGGAAAGAGTCTTGCTGAAAGACTCAGTTGTGGAGGGACTGAGTTGCGGAAACTCAAGATTGGGGAAAGATGGAGTTGCGGAAACTCAATATTGTGGAAAGGTGGAGTTGTATAAGGGAAGAATTGCGGAATAAATATTGTGGAAGGGGATTTTTAGGAGTATTCAAGCTGATTAAGAGAACTTTAGGTTTGTTAGCTTTCATTTTCCATCAACTAGTCCACTCAGGATCATCGACATCATTGGTATGGCATTACCAAAATTCAGTTATCAGTCTTTGGTAATGGCTCTTGGTATTATGATTAAGAGATAGTGTGTCTCAGTAATGAGACAACTAATTCATCTTTGATGATGTTTGTGAGTGACGTTGTCATTTGGTTACCAAGCTAGGGAAACAATTCATGTTTTTATAAAGTTTAGTTTATGTTTAAAAAAAGAGATGATGAATAAATGAATGATTTTAATAGATGGAACATATTATAGGCATTTTTCAGAGAAGTAAATAGTTATATATTTATACTGATGTTTCAGATTATCTTAAATTTTGAGTACTTAGTTTTGACGAGGTAACCTTATCTAGCTTATCTACAAAACAAAAATGTTTATTAGCAGCATGGAGGAGGGTTTTGAATGTATTTGCAATTATAAAAATCATTAAACACAGGTTTGTATCAAATTGAGGTTATTTGATTTCTCAGTTTAAGTCTTATACCCTATCTTCCTCAATTGTTTGAAGAAGGATGAACATAGATAATTGGTTCTCCCAGGTATGTTGCCATTTGTTGGCCACCAAACAACCTTCATACTTTTTATTTGTTTCTGGTTAATAAAAAATGACATCATCTTTCTTTTTTAATAAATTCTAGAGAAAATTATTAAAGAGTTCCTTAAGAATCTATGATTCTGAAGGTACCCCCAATTTGAAAACACCAATTACTCGAGTAAAAAATCATTTCAAGCATATCAGTCTTATGATGTTGAAGTATCACTGATAATCAATTTTGCAACTGTTAAATCTGCTTACTATATAATCAATTTTCGTTTACATGTATTTAAATTTTGATTATATTTGTTTGGTGATGATACAGTTTCAGTTAATGTTTCATTAAATTGACATCAGACTAATCTCATTTTAAAACTAAGCCAAATTTCGCTTCTATGATTTTAACCTCATCCTTCTTACATGATCTTCTCGTGTTGAATGATACCGAGGCTTCATATTTTGATTATCATTCTGGGTAAATTATAAGTGATATAATGCATTTTTATCTCATGTAATGGTTGGGTTAATAATGTTTATTGATAATATAATCTAAACATTATCTTTAAACTATGCTTAAATGAGTATTATTAATTCGAACTTACACTTGTAATTCATCCTATTTGCAATGACGCTCATGCAAATGAAACTACCAATGAATGTTATGTGACATTTGTCTTCTACCCTAACTAGGATCGAAACTATGAATCATTCTACCATTAAATGGTGTGTGACACTTGTTTTATATGGTACAACTATGATATGCATGTCATTTCATTTGGGTCTGTGATCTGTGAAGCTCATTTCCATTTATAATTCCTATACGAGACCATAATTTCACTGCTTGTATCATCATTAACCTCGATTTGTCAAACTTTATGATGAATCTTGTATCATTTTGGTTAAGATGGTGTTCTAAATTGGGGGTTTTATATAGGGTTAGCTTGAACTAGTTTTCGTTTCCCATTTTTGTTGATGATCACTCTCAAAATTACCTTGTTTATCAGCTGAGCGTTGACATAATGGATCCCCTGTGTAGATTTGAACTATCTGAGAGTGAATTACTAGATATTGAACATGAATATGCTCAATTGATTGAGAAAATCGATTGGGGTTACTTTTTTAGAAGTTTTAACAGGCATCATACAAAAGTGACCTGACTGTTTGCTCTATCACTTAGAGAAAACGTTGCCCAAATTGGGAATCTGCGTTTATTGATTTCTGAAGAACTCATAGCCAAGGCTACGAAGCTACCACAGAAGGGTGAAATATGGCTTAAGTAGAAAGAAATTAGCAAAGCAAAATGGAAACATTTTTTCGTCTTCTTCCAGAGGATTTCGACGATAAACATGGATATCCAGCAAGGTTCCTCAAACCTCAATGACTGCCTCTTCTATAACTAATTATAAGGTACATCATGTGCGATGGTAGGTTTTCTTCTGTACATTTTTGTCACCTCAGGCTTCTTATGGATTTCAAGGGTTCTAGGGTAAATTTACCTTGCTTCTTGCTTAATATTTTGGAAAAGATGGCTTACGTGGTCAAAAACGCTGTAGGAGATCAAGGCTGAAGCTTATTCCACCATGGTTTACTCAAAATCGTGATACAATACCAATTGTCTATGATGGGCAAGCATTGGGATCAATTTTTAAATGAAAATAATTTTGGGTAGACTCAATTTTGGCCTTCTCCTATCCCTAAGACCCAACAGAAAAGAAGACGACCCTCTGTGCATGAACCTTTTATGTTATATCTTGATGTAAATCCTAAAGAGGTGGAGGATAGTAATCCTATCCCAACAAAGGATTTAGGATGTAATTTAATAGAGAATGATACCATTCCAATTGTTGAAATTTATGTCAATCCATCGCAGCCTAGGAAAACTTGTAATATAACTATACAAAATCTAGAGGAGTTAGCAGGTTGTCGAAACAAAGACTCTGCATGTTACAATGAATGTAAACTCAAACAAAAGGAGTCAACTTTTGTAATCACACAAAGATTAACTCTTAGTATGGATACAGTTTCCATTCTAGTCAAGATACAACAACAGAAAGAATCTCCTTTGATAGAAGTTGAAAGTGACGATGATGATCTATCCCCAATTCGTGAAATTTATCATGATAGTGATGAACAAAGTATGGGGGTGCACAATCCCATGATGTTTTCTGCGAAGGAATTCTCTAACAAATCGTCTCCTGGTAGATCTGAGCAGAATCCCTCATACACCGTTGACTCCTCTCCTGCTAGAAGTAAGAAGAAACTTCAACTGACTCTTAAAAGGATACTTGAGGATATGATTATGCAGGTAGAAACAAAATTGAGAGATTCTCATTCAAACATGCTTGGAAAGGAGGAAGAGATTAAGACCCTTAAAACCGAGTTGTTGCAATGGGTGAACCCGTGGAATGATTTGAAACCCAAGAAAGACAAATATAAGGCTAGTAACAAATCATTGGCCTCTGCAAATGAAAGATTACTGAAACAGGGGGAACACCAGAAGATTAAAATTATGAAAATATGATCTAGGTTAGTTGAGGCTCGATGAGCAGAAAAATTACAAATCACGACTTAACTTGTTTTCGTTTTTTCGGTTAATCTTTGACAAGTTGTTTGAGTCATCACAAGTAAGTAAATTGATTAGCACATCTATAGAATTAAATATTCTGTAGAAGTGCATAGGATTCTTTTTGTTTGTTTTTCATTGTATAAGTCACGAGGGTGACTTAAGATAGGGGGATTCGATAGAGAGAAGAAATTGTCATATAGAGTTGTAATTTCCAGAATTTTGAAGTTGATTCTTATGTTATAACATTGGTGCTGGCATATGTTTCGAAGATGTTTAGAGAAGACTCGTAACATTGTCGTTTATGTTTTCTTTGATACAGTTATATATATTAATATAAAATCTTTTTTACAGTTTTAGTTTGATATGTTGATTTACATACACAATGTCTTATGTTGTAATGAGTATATTTTTTACTTTCGAATACACCACGTTAAAATTTTTGGTTGTATGATATTTATAGTTATAATTAAATAATTTTCATTATTTTATATAAATTTTTATGTATTATTCATATTATTTATTGTTCTTATTATCTATCCGTATAGATTTTAGGATGAGTAAGAATTATTATTATAATCTTTCAAGCATTGAACATAGTATAACTTGTTTTTTTGTGATAGTACATATGTTCTAAGTTGTAATAATTTATTATCATTTCTTATAACACATGACTGTAATTACTTTTTATTGAAATTATAATATGTTTAATGAGATTTTTCTTAGAATATATTATATCTTCAAAATCATAACTTACAGTACAAAAGGTAATAGTAATTAGTATAAAACTTCTCTTGGCCAAGATAGGTTAGTATAGCTCATAAATAAATAGTTAGGGTTAGTTTAGCCGCTATTAAATAGATAGTTCTTTTAAAAGTTAGATAACTCTTTATATGTTAAGCAGTTTCTGAAAAGACTTTTTGAAAATTAAGCAGGGAGATTCTTGTTAAGAGAGAAAGACTTAGATGGTAGCAAGACCATAACCTACGAGAATTAGCTATACCAAACACACCAAGGGTTGTATTAAACACATTCTGTGGGTTAGTTCTCTGCAGTTGGCCATCATCAAAAAATCCGACCAACAACTCTATAACCATGGATTTAAACCCATACAACTATGATGTTGTAACCATCCATGCTTTGATATCACTTTGTCGCATCCTCAATCAGTCCTATAGAACTTTTGGGCTAACGAGGGATTTTTTCAATTCCACTCTATCGAAATTTTGACTTCGATACAATATTGTAATGTCCCCAAGAACCTTCGCAACCCTTCTAGGTCTTAGGAATCATTATAAAACTTGCATAGGAATCTTTGTGTTTCTTCCTCTTTTCTATGTTCATTAGGTTCTACCTCTATCGACATCCTTAGCTTTATCACGACTATGCTTCATGGTCTTCCTGAACTATCGTCTTCAATCCATTGGCTTGCTCCCATCGGAGTCCCCACATGCTTAAGTGTGATGTGATAGTTTCAATGGAATGCCTCCGAAGAGGTCCTTCCAATATATTAGATATTCCTGATCAACTTTTCCACAATCTTCATACATACTCCGTCACACGAATACTCTAATGGCCCACTCCTGATGAGCCATTAACGATACATCAGATTTGATATCCCTTTGGATATCGCCTATTGACGTTTCCAAAATCCTCACACATACTTCATCGAATGAATACTCATATGATCCATCTCTGATACATGAGATTTAAAATCCCATCGAATATTTCCCATCAACTTTTCCATGCTTCGTCGTATTGTCCACTTTTACACTTTTAGTTCAACTCCTCGATGTGACATATATGAGACATCGAACTCCACTTTCACGAAGTCCTCTGCTTGCAGCTTCGGTGTAAATATCCGATGAATAATCTCTAACAACTGACTTCTAACAAGGTTCTTCGTGACACATTAGGTCCCAATAAATCAAACTTATATGCTCCATTAAGATTTTCCTGCGAGCATTCTCAACTAGTTTCCCAATGTTTATCATCAAATAAATCCTTCTCGATATGTTAGGTCTCAATCCATCACTATCCTCGTCTTATTGAAATCCTTTGCATCCACTTCTCGATAGAGCTTCCCGATGAGCACTATTTGATAGACTTATCGGGTTTTGGACATCAAGTTTCCTTCACAATGAACCTTCGATTGTCAACTCCCATTGCACCATTTTTATAGCTACACTTAGCTGATTCTTGGGTTCTAAGAAGGATTGAACGATGGTTTCCTTAATAATATGATCCTAATTTCCAGGGTCGTTAGGCCCTTCTTGACCACTCGTTAATATTTGTGACTGAAGTCTAACAATATGCATGATTTATACTCTCCTGCAATTGTGGTTATTGCTGCTCATGCAACATTCCATTATTTATGCAACCAAGCAAAGCTAAAAGTACGAAAGACTACATAGTTAACCTGAGTACACACTATCAAGTCTTATATAGGAATTCACATTCATATTTCCATATTCATATACCACTTGATACAATAAAATAGAAGTATTCATTCCATTCAACATTAAATTAGGAAGCAATGAAATCAATATAACACATCTACTAAATACTTATCTTGAAATAAGACTTCCCAAACAAGTAACTAAACAAAAACTTTCCATCCAATTATAGGCACTTTGTCCAACATATACTCTTTATGCAGAGAGGCCACCCCTGAGTTTGACATGATTTCCATAAGAAAATGGGAACTACTAAGGCTCACTCACATGCATGTAATACACTTCCACATTCAATTTAGTCCACGATTGGGTTTATTAGGTTGCCAAGATATCTATGAGAAGGATTTATAAGCTAGTGAGCTCAACCACAAAACTACAAGCACCTCAAGAAGGCGTATCCATCCTGGATCTGACATTACCCACCCCACGCAACACCAAGAAGATCCCCTTCTTTGCTCACAATCCCTTGGGTGTTCCCTTCCTCCAGGTTCTATTCAATGTGTGTGTATAAAGGTAACCCAAACCATGGTCATCTCTTAAGAAAGAATGTTATATCCTTCATTAGATTTATCAAGAACATCCAAATCCCATTCTTCCACCAAGACACAAATACATAGCAAGGATAGTCTATAGTTGAGATTATTAGGATGCCAAGAGAACTAAGGGAAGGATTTCTAAGATAGTGAGCTCAACCTCAGAACTACATGAACCTGAAGAAGACACAACCAACCTAGCACCCAAATTACCTATCCCACACAACACAAACAAGGTCCCCTTCTCTTCTCATAGTCCCTCGAGTGTTCCCTTCATCTAGGTGTTACTTAGTGTGTGCTTAGAAAGGTAACCCAGATGCTAGTCGTGTCCTAAGAATGGAGGTTCCATCCTTCACTAGGCTAGTCAAGAATGCCCAAACTCCCTTCTGATCTACTCTTAAATTCATACATAGGTCTCAAATAGTCAACATAATCAGGGTAAAAGGTCAATAATCGGTAGAACTCATGAATAACACACTACATGAAATAAACTCATTGGTCATTCCACTGGCCCACTAGAACTCGAGAGTAGTAATACATAGTGATTCCCTTAGGAATACACACTTTGTTAGAAGAATTGAACTCTCTTGAGATAGTAAAAATGATAATTAATTGAAAGGATGGGATATGATTCGTAATTGCACCCATGTACAACAGATAATCCTAGTTCCATACTCCAGGGAGAATCGGGAACAAAATGACACCCATGTCTTTGTAAAGTTTTCTTGATTGCTTATATGGTATTATAAAACAATCTACAATAGTAGGATCACTGGAAGAACAATAAGCATAACAACACAAAGAACACAAAGATTTTCCTCAGGGAAACCACAAGGCAGAAAACCCTGCAAAACTTCCTCAATATAGAAATCAACCAAAACAGTGTAAAACCCCAAGATAACTTCTACTTTTTCTTTCTGGCTCACTTGTTCTTCTCTCTCTTGCAAACTTGCTTGAGTGAAGTGATTAAAAATAAAGGGGGTGACTCACTATTTATATTTGTCTCTTGACTAGACCCAAAAAACTAACCAGGCTGACTTGTCAAGTAAGACACCAAAATAATAATTATTATGATGACACATGGGTACTATTGACCCGATTTACATTTGGAGGTTTACATTAATTCTTTCATTGACTCTTACATGACCAATTACATCATTTACACCTCATGAAGGAGGAATGCAATTAGTACAACTAGACTTACTTTCGAAGTTACAATATTTTAACACTCCCTCTTAACTATAAAGGTATTCTACATAGGAATCAACCACTACTACAACTGTGCATCTGACTGGTGAGTCTATATCTGTCATAGGAAGCTTTGGAACACCATCATGCATCTTCATCATCCATGTGGAACTGCATTATCATCACTATGTGAATACTGAATCTTCTTCTACCACATCAGTATGCAAATACTAAATATTCTTCTTCAACATCAGTATGTGAATACTGGATCATCATCTGCAACATCAGTATGTGAATATTGGAACATCATCATCATCATCAGTATGTAAATACTGGATCATTATCTGTAACATTAGTGTGTAAATATTGAATCATCATATGCAACATCAGTATGTAAATACTGAAACAACAACAATATCATTAGCATGTTAGTGCTAAAGCAACATCATTAATAAATTTTAGATCGTCTTTTGCATCATCAACATAGATATGTTCGAACATCATCATCGTCATCATCAACATAAAAATGTTGAAACAACAACATCATCATCAGTACAGAAATAGTGGAACAACATCATCATCAACAACATAGAAATGTTGAAACAACATCATGATCACTAGTATAGAAATATTGAAACTATCAAATCAACATCAGTATGCAAATACTGAACCTACCTCATCAGTGTAGGAATATTGAAGCCATTTCTTTCCCACTGTCCATCTTGGAGAAGCACCTCGGTGGGTTCTCTGGTAGATCCAACCAGACATTTTGTCTGACTTACTAACCATTTCAGGATGACAAGCCTAGTCAGGCAGATGAATATTCCTAGGGACCAAACAAGCCTTGTCTAGATTACTAACCCTTTTGGGCCAAATAATCCTATTACATACTAAACCCCCTAGGGTCAACAATCCTTGTCTGACTTACTAAGCCTTTTGTGCCAACAAGCCTAGTCATACATACCCTACACTAGAATGGGCTACCACACCATTGCAATAAAAAAACCTTCTACCATCTTCTTCACTCCCTCTTTTGAGGGAGGTCCTTTTGGACCACGCCAAGATTGTCTCGAAAGTATTCAAACTTTACATGAGATAACAGCTTAGCTGACACATCTGCCATTTGTTCCTCTGTAGGAACATACTTAATATTTACAACTCCCTCCTATACCATAGCTCAGATGTAATGATATCAAATTTTGATATGTTTCAACTTATCATGAAACATTAGGTTTTTTGTCATCTTAATACAATTTTCATTATCGCAATGGATATCAGTCACATCTACTTCTGCATTAAATAATCTTTTCAACATCTTACGAATCCATATTGCTTCACTACAGGCTGAAGATGCTTCAATGTATTCAGCTTCTTCCATGCTAATTGCAATACCAGATTGCTTTCTACTGAACCATGAGATCATGCCTAATCCCAAACTATAACAACATCATGAAGTGCTCTTTCTATTTTTGACACTTCCTACCCAATCTGAATCTATAAATCCATGTAATCTGATCTCACCATTTGATGTATATCTGAGACCATAGTCTAAAGTCTCCTTTAGGTACCTCATCACATTTTTTGCTCCTACTAGGTGAATATGTCTGGGATTCGCCATATACTGACTTAGAGTGTTTAAAGCGAAACATTTATCTGACCTTGTATTGTTTAAGTACATTAGAGAACCAATAATTTGTCTATATAAGGTGACATCTACTATCTCCTAAGAGTCATCATTCAATAGATTCATATTTGTTGTCATCGGAGTAGTCATAGCCTTGCAATCTTCATCCCAAATATATTTAAGATCTCTACCATATATTTTCCTTGGTTTAGGAAAATCTCGTCTGGATACTGCTCTACTTCAAGACCTAGAAAGTAGTGCATCATTCCAAGGTCTTTCATCTCAAATTATGGAGCGAGCTTCTTTTTGCATTCGTTGATGGGCTTATCTTCACCTGTAAAAAATAGATCAACTACATATAGTAGTAATATCATAAGCCCATCATCCTCAACTTTATAATAGAGGTTGGAATCTTCTTTACTCTTGGTAAATCCCAAATTCATCAGGAATCCATCAATTCTTCCAAACCATGCTCTGGGTGCTTGCTTCAACCCATACAATTCCTTCTTGAGTCTGCATACATGAGTTTTTTGATTGTCTGTCTCAAAACCTCGAGGTTGTTTGATATATACTTCTTCTTATATCAAACCATTTAGGAAGGTTGTCTTTACATCCATATGATGTAACTTCCACTTCATTTTGGATGCCAGGGCAAGGATGGTTCTAATTGAGGTGTACCCAGCTACTGGTGCAAAGGTCTCCTCATAGTCGATTCCTTCCTTCTGGGAAAATCCGTGAGCTATGAATATTTCCTTGTACTTATCTATACTACCGAAGGTTGAATGCTTTGTTTTGTAGATCCATTTTGAGATACCACTGACTTGTTCTTTGGTATTGGTACTATTTCCCATACATCATTATTTATAATGGATTGGTATTCCTCGACAATGGAAACTACCCATTCCTTCTGCTTTATTGCTTCTTCAAATCGTGTGGGTTCTTTGTCAATAAGATTGCACAACAAAGCCACATAACTAGGGTATGGCTTTGGCTTCTTTATTTCTCTAATGGTTCCTTCTGGGACACCATGTCTTTTTGCTTCTTCAATTACTTCTCTTGCCCAAGTAGGCCTTCTTTTGCGTGAGATCATCTCACTAGGAAATTCTTTAGGTCTCTGAGGTTCTGTCATGTCATGATCCTAGGGCATCTCCTCTTCCTCCTCATTTCTGACCAGTTTATAAACTTCTGCAGCTCTGGGAGTTTCATGCTCCTCTTTGACTTCCTTGTCTTTCGTTGATTTTTTAAAAGTTGTATCTTTGTCAAAAGTAACATCTCTACTTAGCTCAATTTGATGGTATCCTGGGATATAGATTCGGTAAGCTTTTGATTGCTCACTATAGCCTACAAACAATCCCTTCTTTCTTGAAGGGTCTAGCTTTGATCTTTTCTCCTTGGTAATGTGTATGTATACTGGAGAACTGCATAATTTTAGGTTATTGACTTCAGGCTTTTCTCTAGTAAATATCTCTTTCAGAGTCTTATTTTCAAGGGCACTGTGGGATATTCTATCATGTACATATACTACTTTTTTGGTTGCTTCTGCCCACAAGTACATAGGTAGATATTGATCATGGATCATAGCTTTTACAGCTTCCATGATATATCTATTCTTTCTTTCTTCCACATTGTTTTGTTGTGGATTATAGGGAATGGTGAGCTCCCTCTTAATCCCATCTTCTTTACAATACTAGTTGAATTCATTTGAAGTGGATTCCTCTCCATTATCTGAGTGTAATATCTTGATCCTCTTTTCAAAGAGTTTTCCACAAGAGCCTTGAACTCTTTGAAATTTCCAGACACTTCATCCTTATTTTTCAAGAAGTAGATCCAGGTTTTGTGGGAGTAGTCACCAATAAAGGAAGCATAGTAAACATACCCGCTTAATGAAGTAGTTTTCATTGGCCTGCATACATCCGAATGAATAATGTCTAATATCCCTTTTGCTTTGTTGTCATTGTTTATTCTTAGTGTTATTTCCTTGTGCACATCCTTTGAACATCCCTTCATGATTTATCTGAATATCTGGTAAACTTGTCACCACCTTGCTCACAATTGGTAATTCCTTGTAATGTACATGAGCAAGTATTTTGTGCCATAGCTCACATGGGCTTATGGTACTAGTCACTAAGTCTAAATCTACATGCCCCTTTAATATGTATAGCCCTCGTTCTTTAACTCCAATCACCACTGCATCATCTATAGTTTTTCCTTTTGTCTGCATGGGTACTTCTCCATCTACAAAAGAAACTCTGAAACCTATCTTATCTAAGGATGAGATACAAAGGGGATTCTTCTTTAGTCCTGGAACATACATGACATCCTTCATCTTCATGGATTTTCGGGAGTCCCAACTTATAGGAGGCTTCTCCCATCTCTTTGATGGGATATTGATAATCATCTCCAAGCATTAATTTATGTGGGGACTCCTTCTGTAGAAGACAGACGAGTGAGTCCTTGTAACTTGTCATGTGCTTGGAGGCACCACTATCTACTAGCCAAGTATCATTCCCAGGTGATACTGAACCTGTGAGTGCAAAGATCAAAACATATTCTTCACAGGAATATTCATATTCTTTAGTTCTTTTCTCATCTTCTTAATCATTGTCTTCAGCATCATGGGCCTGGAATCTTTTGTTCATCTTGATTTGTTCTTCCCTCATGGGACAATTTATGGAGATCTTTCCCATCTTGTGAAAAGTGAAGCATTCATAATTTGAGAATTCCTTCTTGGAATTCTTATTCTTCTTAAACCCTTGAAATTTTCTGGGAGGATGGTCATAACTCTTCCTCTTTTTCTTGCCTTTGGTATGGATTTCCAAAGCTTGATCCTCATTTTCATTTAGCTTCTCTTCTCTCGATGCTATTATTTCTTCTTCTTGAACGTGTTACTCCCATAACTGCCAGAAATTAGTCATCTTTCTTCTGGAGCATACTCCTCGAATAAAGGATTCCCAACCTCTTAGAAGACCATTCAAGGTGGTCATTACAATTTATGCTTCTTCTACCATATCACCAATAGATTCCAACTACTCCTTGATTTGAGATACTCTTGTGAAGTATGATTGCATGGTTTCTGACTTCTGAGCCTTTACACATTTGAGGTGATTCATGAAGGTCATCTTCCTATTAATATTTCTTCCTTCAATAGGCTAGATAGGGAATCAAAAATTTCCTTTAGTGTTCTCCTTGAATATACTTCAGGAATCAAGTTACCTTTGATGGAGTCAACTATGATCCTCTTAGCCTTGATCATATCCTTTTTTTGTTTGGCCTTAGCTTCATATCCTTCTTGTTCTGCAACTTCTTTCTTTGTAAATCCTTCTAGATCATTCTCTTCTAGGATGAGCATGATCTGATACTTCCATGCTCTAAAGTTCTTAGAACCCTCAAGATTCTCATCCAACTTGGTATTGTTTTTCATCTTTAACAGAATGAGAACTTCAAATGGAAATAGAAGGAGTAATACTTCCTTGATAAATACTTCTTTTGGATTACCTTCTTCAAGATGACCTAGGGTTTGATGGAGAAACCCTAATTTTCCAGTTGAGATCACTAGTAGGGTTGAGTGATGGAAAAGATGCACCTTACCAAGGAGAGCTAGATAATATCTTGTTTTTTTTGAGATTGATGATAGAGCCTCAAGAAAACTGAAGCCCTAGTTCTTCTCGGCAGCGGTGTCTGGTCCAAAAATGATACTTTTCGGAATTCAGTTCTATTTTCACAGAAAGATGTACCCTCCTAGGGCAAGTTGAGTGATCCCTATTTTCTGGTTGATTTGTTGAGGGATTTGTTAGGAACAAAAAACCCTAGTTGTACAGGGTCTCCTTTCAAGGTGGATCTGATACCATGTAATGTTTTCTTAATTGCTTAGATGATATTCTAAAAAAATTTACAATAGTAGGATCACTGAAAGAACAATAAGCACAACAACACAAAGAACACAAATATTTTCCTCGGGGAAACCACAAGGGAGAAAACCCTGCAAAACTTCCTTAGTGTAGAACTCCACAAAATAGTGTAAAATCGCAAGACAACTTATCTTCTTTTTTTCTTGCGCACTTGTTCTTCTCTCTCTTGAAAAATTGCTTGAGTGAAGTGAGTACAAATGAAGGGGGTGCATCCCTATTTATATTTGTCTCTTAACTTGAACTAGAACCTAACAGGGTCAACATGTCTAATTGATAGAGCTGACTTGTCAAGTAAGACACCAAAATAATAATTATTATGATGACACATGGGTACTATTGACCTGATTTACATTGATTCTTTCAATGACTCTTACATGACCAATTGCATCAATTACACCTCCTGAAGGAGTAATATAATTAGTACAACTAGAATATCTTCCGATGTTACAATATTTTAACAATCTCCCCCTTCCCAAGACAATTATTGCCTCAACCACCTCCTTCCTAGAAGAATTGAATGATTGAGTGTAGAGGTCAATCTGGTAATTAACTACTCACATGGTCAATATCCCACTCCCTAATATTGTGAAAATAATGGTGGCCCTTCTTGTTTATTTGCACATTCAATTGTGGGTTTTCTTATATATA
>LPNX010398302.1:561032-591690 GCA_001517045.1 Pseudotsuga menziesii
AAATTGATAATGAGGCCTTTGCATTAATATCCACACCATGATATCATTTACGTTTCATATACAATGGGGTCAAAACTAGGGGTATTACATGTGTATGATATATATATTATGGTCTACAATAGGATTTGTAATTCATCTCTAAATATCCATGTGGTCAATGATCATAGGTCATGCATGGGAACTCTATCAATTTACACTACTATTAGTTTGTTTGTACTTATGACATTGTGATTTGGAAAAAAATGATGCAATCCCTTGTGTTCAATCCAAATTAAAGTATTGAGGTTGTCATTGGATAACGAGTGTAGAGTCACAATTCAATTGAATATCTACAATATGTTGGTTTATAGATCTTTAGTCACATTTGTAAATTGGATAAATGTGGGGAAACCTTATGTTTTTGGATATCAAATGTTACATATTTGGGTTGATAATAAGGGGTTTGATTAAAATCATCCATTGTTTTACTTATGATAGTGTGAAAAGAATCACCAACTTAAAAAAAATACTTAACTTTTTTGTTATAATTGATGAAGTCCTTATTATTGCTTGATTTTTCCTAACTTTTGGGCACCATAAGGCTTCCATTCTTCATATAAGTATATTGAAAGGAACTTTATTTAATTTATCTTATTGAATAGCCATGTATTCCTTGATCTAGGTTCATAGACTAGTCTAATGCTTGATCTCCAAGCGATGCACCAAAATCAACTAACCATTATATAACATCATTGACCAAAACATCAATACTTAATTGTATTACACAAAAATCAATGTTTCTTTGGATCTCCATGGACAACATACATAAAAAGAATCATAATCAAGACAAGTCACCATTATATTATATTGCAATGAACGTGTTCTTTTAGACATGAATTTGTCACCATTACTATAATATTTTGGTTTAATCATCTTAATTTCAAGAATGCTTGTGTTTTCTATATTAACCTGAAACCTTGGTCAATATATACTTTGATAATATACATTCATTGTTTTTGTTAACTTTATTACAAATCTAATTATTTGGTTTATGTCTCTTTACACTATTATAGTGTAACTCCTTAGGGTTTATCATGTTGATTTTTTTAGTAGATAATTTTTTGTTGTTGCAACTTGATGTTCACTGCTACTTTCATAATAACATCATCAACTTACAACATGCCAAGCTTGGGAAGTCCACTTTATGCTTTTAACATATACCATCTAATTTGTCATGTCATGTATATCAATTTAAACACTTAACTGGATTATGTTTACTGAGGAAACTCCACCAAAATCCACATGGTTGTTCAATGATAGATTTTTCATATTGAATTTAGGGATTGCAATTTTTCCAATTCCATTACCATTGCTTTGAGATTTTGTACTAGTTTTCTTTATTTGGTGAATGATATCACCTATTGCCGTTTAAGTCTGAAAACTTGGATGGATTAAATGGACATTGAATTGAGTTGCAAATTAGATAGGCAGATAAAGTATGTAGAAATTTTGGTTGGCCATCTAGGCAAAAAAAAAATTTTAAAGTTTTCAACCTTATTTGTTATTTTACTCTTATGTCATAATTTAAAATGATTTTAACACATTAATAATCAATCTAATTATATAAAATGCACTTAATACTAATGCTTAATATCAAATGTTTGTTTTAGTCCACCAGATCGAAGGACCAAAATGATGATGATCCAGACTTTGCTAAGTTTGAATCAGAAATAAAAGATGAGGAGGAGGATGTCGATGATGGTGGAGATGATTCTACCAATTATGATTATCATTAGGATCCAAATATTAGTGGGATGTATAATTTATATGATGGTCTAGACAATTTATCTCCATCATTTTGACTTGTTTCATGGATTGATGATGAGATATGATGACACAAATGACATTTTTGAATTTTGAATACATGGTGATCACAAAATTTGTTTCTTACAATATTGGTATATGCATCATATATTTGACTTGTTTATTTGCATTTATGTAGTGTTACTTATGATAGTATGATGTAATGATATTGACATTTTATCTCTACTTGTTTTAAGAGATGGTGCTGATGATGATGTTGTGTGTATAGAAAATGGGTTATTTTTTTATGGTGAATTTCTATGATGAGAATGTTATTGTTTTACTTTGTTTATTATGTATGTGCTTGCTTTAATGGATGCCCATTTCCTTTAAAAGTCTCGAGAAAATTCATGATGTAAATTTGAATTGAGGTATTTGTTTAATATTGTTATAATTTATTTTAGAATTCATATATACTTCATTAACACAATTTAAAGTGATAAAATGAATTTAATAATATTTATATTTAAATGTTAAATGCTTTTTTAAGATTGTCATATATGTATAATTTCCAAACAAATAAGAAAAGTTGGAAACAAAACCAAAGGTAAAATGAAAACAAAATCCTATGCTAACATTGAAGCTAGCGTGGAACTAAACCTAGCGAAAAAAAATGTGTTAAAGTAGAAGTTAAACCCATTGCAAAACCGAAGGTTTTAAATAAAGCAAAAACCATTTTAAAAGTGGAAGAAAACATGATGCAATGGTGGAAGGTATAGTTGAAACAAAACCCAATTCTATGATAGATGTGTAGTGGAAGAAAAACTTAGTGCTAAAGTGAAAAAAAAACACTGGATTGAAATAAATGCCCAACATTAATGTGGAAGAAAAACTTAGTGCTAAATTGGAAGCAAGTGACTCAACATTTATGTGGAAGTAAAATTTAGCGTCAAAATGAAAGAAATTCTTAGTTCTAAAGTGGAAGCAAAATTCATGCTAAAGTGGAAGCATAACTCAATACTAAAGTGCAAGCAATAATTTGGAACTAAAGTGGAAATGTAACCCAATGCTAAAGTGCAAGAAAAAACTTGGTACTAAAGTGGAAGCTATGGTGGAATAAAATCTAGTGCTCAAGTGAAGGTTATATTGCAAACAATTTTGGAATCATGGCTCTAAACTTGGAACAATCCAAAAGTCAACATAAATGGCAGTGCTAACTTGGAGCAACATCGACACAAAATATGAAAATCAATTTGTCACCAATTTTTGCACTAGGAAACCACTACAATTTGGAAAAAAATACACTAAAATGTGGTGCTAAAGACCTATTTTGTTGTTGTAAAAGTATTTTTTGAATTTATAACATGTTATGAGTTCCATGTCCAAACATTCTAATGTGACCTATAATGTGGCCACATTGTTTCCTTATTATCTCTACCATATGCAAAATATATCGTATCCATTCATCTTTGACCTACTTTTATCACGTGTTGGCTTCAAAAAATATTTTCGATTGCCCTAAATTTAAGAAAAACTATTTTTAAATTAAATCATTCAATTTCTTTGAAATGTGATTGGATAATAAGTTTAGGTCTTATTTTGGGAGCAAAAACTATCTTCTTGTTATTTGAGGTAGGATTATGAGGCCTTGATGACATTGTAGCTATTACGTTTGCCAAGTTTGCAAGTTTTTTGGAACTATTGGTGGTATTTTTTAACTCGTGTTTTTCAAATCATCAATCATTTTTTTCATTGAAGGAAGTTGCCTCTATATGCCCCTTTCACTTTATTTCCGTATTGACCATTGCCTTCATCCATCCACCCATCACTCATCTTTCCTAATGTAGGTATAAATGTTTTGATTGGTGGAAGATTTATCACCTCCCTAAATATACAGATGAACATATGATTAATTGAGAACCATGCATATAGAAAGTGTAATTTTTTTATTCTATAGCTCCCAAATGCAACCATGTGTAGAGCATGGAAACACATTTAATTTTGTACCCTTAGTGTGCTATGATTTTCATTAAATCATGTCCAGGTGTCATGTTTTTGTTATTTTTCATGATTTGAGATTTGTTAGCATTCAAATGATTTTTCAACATTGGTTAATAATTGGATTTCTCAAGGTTGTTTTTGTTTGCAATAAATCTGTAATGTCCCCATTTTTAATAATTGCATAGCAGGACAATTCCATCATCCTACTAGTTCCCTAGGTTGGATGGATACATTTGGAACTTTAATAAGGGGGCTAAAAAATGATGTTCAAACATTAGAATGGAATAAATATTTTATAATTGAGCTTATTAAATAAATACAAGAGAAATTTGAAATGGCAGAGCATGAAGACACATGGATATTATGGGGCCCACAAAAGCTAGGATTTATGTGCCACATGGCATGCTCCTCTTGCAATTTCGAATCCATGGGAAGCCTAATGTTCTTGGATAAGTTAGAAGGCTAATACACTTGGTCATATGCATCATAAATTGAATTGGGAATGAAATGTAGCTTCCATGGGAGAGGAAGAGTCAAATGGGAGCTTCTTGGACAGTTGGGCTAGACTCACTAACATCTATGAAACCAATGATGAATATGCTATGACATGTATGACATATACCTGAAGGCTGGCATCTGACCATTCTGACATGTTAGGTTGAAATAGGGTATCCAAGAGGGCACTCATGTGAGTTAGGGAATCTCAATGGGTCCCCACTCGAATTGGGGGAAGATGGAAGGCTAGGAAAGGGAGGACACTTGGCAACTCTTGAGCACACACCCTAATTCGAATCGGCTTGAGTTTGTGGATGGATTGGTAACCTTAGAAGGCTAAGTATTTTTATAAAATATAGGGGTGAATCGAGATAATATCTTTTGATCATTTAAGAAATTTGCATTTATGAATAAGAGAGTTAGTGGATGACTAGTTTCTTGCCTTAGCCAATTTCGAGGGTGAAAGATTCTCATCCAAGTTGGTGTTTGGGGAGGCCACTCAAGTATTTCTTGGAGATTAAATAAATTTTTATTTACAGGCTTAAGCTACAGGGCAGCTTGTGGTTCCGTCTAGTGCAACACTTTCTCTCAACCATTTCCAATTTTATTGCATATTCTTGTTCATGGAGTGATTGTGCTTTGGGTGAGATATTGATCTCTTTAGGGAAGCCTCTAATGCCGCATTATTTTATGTTATGATGTAAATTCTCTTTATTTCAAGTTCATAAGACTCTCGAGTCGAAATACCAAAATATTTCATGTAAAAATGTTAAACAATGAAGAAATATTGTCATTTTGCCAATATCTTGTTGTGAACCTTTGTAATGCTGATGATTTCGAATTGGGAGAGATTTTCATTGTCCATTTATAATTTTAATACGATAAATGTGCTATTTTATTCATTCTCATAAAGTCTCAAGTCCAAATATGAAAGGGTTGTATGTAAAAGTGACTATTAATGAGCAAACAATGACCATTTCCCCACTATATTGATGTATTCCATGATAATGTTGATTATTTTGAATTGAGGAATATCAATATGATATTTTTATGATGAATGGACTTTAATTTATGAGTGTTACAATTTTCATTTTCATCACTTAAGCATTGGAGGTCATTTTACTCAGTTTAATTGCATTTGGAGAAGATTTGGTGCCATTTCCCCGAGGGTCGAATTAGTGATTTTGTAGCTGTTTGGGAGAGGGACATAAAAGCTTATATAAACTGAGTAATGCTGGATATGAGACCTTACAAATGTCCCTTAAACATTCTCTGCCTCTTTTCAGAAATTATAATGGGTTTCTGAGCATTTGAGAAGCCATTTCCAACATTTACCCAAGGGGAATTGGAGCCCCAATTTGTTAGTAAAGACTCCTACTTTGGTCATAATATTAAAAAAATTTGAAGAAGTAATTTGAGGGTCATATATCATACCTTAACATAATATTCAATTCTTAATATCATTCATACACTTTCCAGAATATTTGGGAGAATTTGGGCCAAGTTGGAGACCTAGACATCAAAACTAGTCAAAGGTTGAAATTGGGAAAAAGGTGAAAAATTGGTCATTGTAATAAAAATTTGAAAAAGGGACATTACAAGTGGTATCAGAGCATGATATTGGCACCTGATGTGGTATGATATTTAGGAGTACAATAATTCAAGGACCACCATTAGATATTAAAATCAAAAGTTCTTTTGTTGAAGAGGAAACTATGCCTAGGGATGAAAAGAGAACCTCATATGGTGGTGAGGAGCATATAAGAATCATGGAACCTATCTTTGAAGACATGACCAAGAATATTATGAAAGGATTCGAATTGTTAGCTTTCCAACTTTGGAGAAAATATATTGATCTTAAGAAAACCAAGTGGAAAAATGCATCAGATTGCTTGAAGGAGCAAAAGGAGGAGACCCATGAACCACCTAGTTTTGAAATAGGTGAAGTAGAAGAAGTAGCACATGAAGAGGATCAAAAGTCACTCTGAAGTTACTATGAAAAAGATGTAGAGAAATCACAAGAGTGTGAAGAAGTGTCTATTGAAAATATTGAAGATCATTTCGAAACACATTCTACCTTGGAAATGAAACAAATAGCATCTACTAATGGGTGCTTGAACTATAAAGGAGTGCCTACTGATGGGTGCTCACACCTCTATGTTGGTGACATAGAGATCAATTTTGAAAGTTTTTCTGCAATCCAAACTTCCATTAAACATGAAAATGAATACCTTGTAGTAGTTCAAGAAGAAACAAGATCAACTTCCCCATCACCACTTGAGCTTCATGAAGTTGGTCCAAGCAAGAAGGAAGAAGATGAGGAGTTTAATTTGCAAGAGCCTCATTTTCTTAAAGGGTCCTTAAAGATGAATTAAGCTAAGATCTAAGAGTCCCTTAGCATACTCCATGACACTCAAGCATTGGTATCAAATTCTTGTTGTAAAGTTTCTTCCTTGGAGGAGCCATCTTTCCTTGAAGACATGGAGAAGATTCAAAGAGAAATGTGCAACATCAAAGGTAATTTCATGTCTTTTCTTTTTGATAGAAAAAATGTCATTGAGCTCAGTGAATGGTTACTTGAATCCTACTTGAAGAATAATAAATATATTCATAAGCTCACAATTCAAAATGAGCAACTTCTTGAAAACTTGCAAGATACTTGTTTTTCCTCCTATGTTTCAGATTGTCATATGGTAGATTGCTTTGAGGATTCTAATGAAATGAGGGATCATTAGAAACATGGGAAATTGCAATTTCTTGATTTGTTTTAATATGATCTTTATGAGAGCCAATCACTAGTTGTGTTGGAAGAGGAACTTGAGTTGTCTCTTGAAGATGGGTGCACACTTTTTGAAGAAGTGCACGATTCCACTACCTTAGAACCAAACAATGAGGAATTTTTTGCATTTTTAAGGGAGGTGCATACTCATACCCCTATGGATACTTCACATGATGAAAAATTTTCACTTTCTGATCATTTGGGTGAGTTGGTTCTTTTTCCTACATCCTACACTTCCAAATTTTGTAGCATTCATCCTAATGAAGTATGGGTGAGATGTTTCTTTTTTATGGTGCAAAATAAAGAGTTTGGACTTTCTATCTCTCACGATGATGATGAAATTATTATAGAACCATATTATTTACATTTGCAGCAACCTCCCTTGCTACATTATTATGATACACATCTACATGGATGCACCTATGGTATTCACTTGAGTCAATTGGAGACTCATGATTTTCCTTGCTCCTAGACTAGTCCATTTGATGTTGGAGAAACTTCATCATACACTTGGGTGAAGATACATATGATTGAAGGAAATTATTGTTGGCAGAAAAATACTCTATTATTTCATGATGATATACATATTCATGAGTGTATTGATGAGCCTTCTTTGAGCCACTTGAAGTTTTCATGTTTTATTTGCTCCTTATTTGGTTCATATTTTGGTGGAGGTTCTTCATTCACTTCTTGGATGAAAAAACACATGGCTGATTATAGTGATGCACATTATATATTTTTGGAGCAACATTATGGGACATGGGATCCTCAGCTCTGTCATTGGGGCAAATCTTATATAATACTTTATGCTTGTGTGTATGGGCCACATGGTGATCTACTTACTTGGATGTATAAGCACTTTCATGATTCTTTGATGAGGAACCTTCTTGATGTACATTTGTATGATGTTTTTATGTACTTTCAATATCTATATTTTGTAATCATGATGTTTGGAAGGGTGCAATACCAGCAATGGGATCCTGGAATTGCTTTGTTTCATCTCACTTGGAGTAGCAGTTCGATTGTTGGTTTAAGAAAGAAAACCGACCTTTAGTTCCTTGAGTTCATGTTTGCAGAGCAGTGTTCATGTTTCCTATGTGGAGTACCTTTCGAGATATGGATTCAATTTTCACATGCTTGGTTTTCATGACATCTCATCATAGACATTTCACACCATCCATGTATTGGGATCATATGGGACCCTGGTATCATTTTTGGTCTCGTTGGTTTCAATTTTGGGGGCAACAAGCAACATTGGAGATTTTTCACCACTTGAGAAGATGATTGTAATCAGAGTAGTGCAGAAACAAGCATGGTGGTTCCTCTCTGATATATTATTGGAATCTTAAGGAATTAAAAGTTTGGTAACTCAGTACCAAGTTCAAAGAATTATACGAAAGCAAAAAGGGGTGAAAGTTCATAAAAGGTTTCCAAAATATGGAGGTAAATATTACTTGTAGAAATTTGGTTTTTATGGCTTTGATTAATCCTTTTGGTATTAGTGGTGATGTTACATGATATATCAATATGCACAATCCACGTCTCTTTACTTTTGTGAACACAAAATTGCAGTACATGAGTGCCACTACTAAAATTGAAGCTAAAGAAAATTAATGAGCAAAACCATAACAAAGCACTTAGTGCAAAGTAACGAGTACCAAATGAGGATTCCACTTGGGAATATGAAAAAATATTGCAGCATACAAATCTAAAATTGCTTGAGGACAAGCAATCTTGGGTGGGGACGACTATAATGTCCCTATTTTTAATAATTGCATAGCAAGACAATTCCATCAATCCTATTAGTTCCCTAGATTGGATGGATACATTTGTAATTTTAATAAGGGAGATAATAAATGATGTTCATACATTAGAATGGAATAAATATTTGATAATGGATCTTATTAAATAAATACAAGAGAAAATTTAAGTGGCAATGGAGCATGGAGACACATGGAGATTATGGGGTGCACACAAGCTAGAATTTTTGTGCCACATGGCATCCTCCTCTTGCAAATTCGAATCCATGCGAAGCCTAATGTTATTGGATGAGTTAGAAGGATAATACACTTGGCCATATGCCCCATAGGTCAAATTGAGAAGGAAATGTAACTTCCTTGGGAGAGGGAGAGTCAAATGGGAGCTTCTTGGACACTTAGCCTAGATTCTGTAACATCTATGACACCAATGATGAAGATTCTATGCCATTTATAACATATTGCACACCTAAATGCTGAAATATTACCATTCTGACATGTTAGGTTGAAATAGGGCATCCAAGAGGATGCTCATGTGAGTTCGGAAAGCTCAATGGGTTCCCACTTGAATTGGGGGAAGATGGAAGGCTAGGAAAGGGAGGACACTTGGAAAATATTGAACACACACCCTAATTTGATTTGGATTGAGTTTTTATATGGATTGGTAACCTTAGAAGGCTACAAATATTTATAAAATACAAGGATGAACCAAGATAAGATTTTTTTTATCATTTGATAAATTTTCTATTGTGAATTGAGAGAGCTAGTGGATGACTAGTTTCTTGCCTTAAGCAATTTCGAGGGTGAAAGATTCACATCCAAGTTGGTGTTTGGAGAGGCCACTCAAATATTTCATGGAGATTTAATGCAGTTGTATTTCAAGGTGTAAGCTACAGGGCATCTCGTGGTTCCTTCTAGTGAAACACTTTCTTGTTAAATTTTCATATGCTTCGCTAAGACATCAGTATATCATTTCATTTTTCATAATAAAAGCACATAAAACAGGATCACTGAAAGAAACAGTATCACAAGAACAACACAGATTTATCCTGGGAAAACCCTAAAGGGAAAAACCCAGCAAAAGCTTCCTCAATATATCTTCATCTCTATCTATATCTTTAGTATGGGAATACTGAAACATCATCATCTCTATATTCAGTATAGAAATACTAAATCTCCATCATCTGCATCTACAGTATCATTATCTTCATCTTATCTTGTATGTAGAAATACCGGATTTCTACGTGTTACGTGGAACACAGGGTTCTTTGTCATCACAACAGTGGTTATCACATAGAATAATTGTTGTATCCATATTCAGGTCAAAGAGACTTGATATCGGCTTCTGAAGCCATATGGCTTCACAACTTAGTAGAGCAATCTGCTATGTATTCTGCTTCAACCGTGCTAAGAGAAACACTGGACTGTTTCCTGCTAAACCATGAACTCATAGCAGACTTCAAACAAAAGCATATACTTGATGTGCTTTTCCTGTCTGAGATACTTCCAGCCCAATCTGCATCTGTGTAGCCATACAATCTATACTCATGGCTACCATCATAGTATTAACCAAAGTCTATAGTCCTCATCACATGTTTTGCAGCTACTAGGTGAACCTGTCTTGGTTGAACAAGTTATTGACTTAAGGTGTTCATAGCAAAACAAATGTTTGGTCTGGTATTTGTTAAGTACATCAATGACCCAATAATCTGTCTATAGTGAGTCACAACCACTAGCTCTAATGAGTCATCAGCTAACAGCTTCAGGTCGGAGTCCATGGGTGTGTCCATGACTTTGCATCTCTTCAATATCTCTACCACATACTTTTCCTAGTTGAGAAAGATTCCTTCTGAACTTTTCCATACTTCTAGACCTAGGAAATAATGCATTAACCCATGGTTTTTCATCTCAAATTCTTCTGTTAGTTTCTTCTTGCTTTCCATGATCTGTTTCTCATTCCCTGTCAAGAATAAGTCATCCACATATAGTAATAGAATGACAGGTACATCTTCTACAAGGATCGACTTTACTCTTGGCAAAGCCCATGCTCATCAGGAAACTATCTATTCTTCCATACCAAGCTCTGGGAGCTTGCTTAAGGCCATAGAGGGCCTTCTTCAACTCGCATACTTGATTCCTTCTGTCTTCAACTTCAAATCCTCGTGACTATTCTATGTAAAACTCTTCCTCAATCATACCATTAAGGAAGTCTTGTCTTTACTTCATCATGGAAGAAACTACCATGATAGTTTTGAAGGAAATGTACCTTGCTTCCAGAAGTAAGTATCTCTTCAGAGTTAATTCCCTCTTTCTGATAGAAACCTCTAGCCGCAACTCTTACCTTACTTATATCAGCAACATATCTTATCTTGCAAATCCATTTGAAAAGATACCACATTCTTGCTTTCTAGTTTGAGTACTATATCCCAAACATCATTCTAGTATCACAACATCTTCTATGAGTTTGTCTTCTCAGGTCATCAACATATCCTAGAATTTTCCATTCAACCTTGAAGGTTGGAAACTACTTTACTCTTGGTAAAGTCTCGATCCATCACAAAGCTATCCATCATGTTATACCCTGTCGAACTCAGATATAATTTTCTGTAGTCACTCCCCTTGAAGTGGAGTATCATCTTCCTTCTTCATTTTGTACAGGTGGTTCTATGCTTGACATATACTGGTCAATAGAGTATGTCATGTCATAGTCTATTCTTTCTAGGGAGAATCACGAACCTTGATTTTTACATTTGTTTCATCATATCATATACATCATTCCCCATGATCAACTGTTATTCTTTGATCATAGCTTCTTCCATAGCATTCTTTTCTTGAGTTATCTCTTGTACCCATGGTGGTCTTCATCCTTCAAGGTGGATCTACAACTCTCTAAAGCTCTTTCTTTCGTCATGGAGTCTCTGACCCTGGGAGCTTCAGATTCATGTTTATTGGAGTGAATCTTGAATTGTCATCACTTGTTCTTCGGAACAAGTCTTGTCCTTCTTTTCTTGAATTGAGGCTGTACATGACCTTTCCTGCATTTCAAATGCACCAGTTGCATGGTTAGAACTATTTCATAAAACATATGCATAACGACAAATTTTTATGCATCATGCAACTGTTTAGTCAATACAACATTCAACCATATCTCACATAGACTTTCTAGATGCTTTCCATCTCTACCATGACATTATTGAGATTGAGCACTAATCCAATATGTCAGCAAAGAGGTTTGCTAAGTAGCAATGGAGAGTTGTATAGCACCATGAGCTACTTACCCATCACATGCATATTAGTAGTATACAGTCATTAATGCAAACAATCTATCATGCATAACACATCAACTGAATATAATCAAATGTGTAACAAAACAATATCATGAAATGACAATTGAATACTTATCTTTATTTGTTTCATGGGTATACTCCTTCTTGAGTCTTCAGCTTCATCGACTTCTTCATCCATGATAGCATCGTTTCTTATCTGAATGCTGAGGCGGATAAGAAGTTCTTCAAGAGTTGAGATCTTCATATTTCTCATTGACTAAGGGATCTTCTTTGGAAGATGAGAGCTTGATCTTCAGAGACGAGCTTCTTCTTCTTCCCAAAGTCGGCTGAAAGTAATCACTTCCTTCTGGAACACATTTCTTAAATGAATGAATTTCATGATCCAGGGAGGCCATCCAAGGTGGCCATCACCACTTCTGCATTCTTCACTTCTTCTTTCCCCGCTTGAAGTTGTTCTTTGATTTGAGAGATCCTTATGACTGTATGGTCTCTGCATTCTGGATCTTCACATTCTTCAGCTGGTTTCTTAAGGTCATATTCTACTCTATGTTCTTCCCTTCAAATAGCTTGGACAAGGAATCAAACCTCATCGATGTCTTTAGGGAAGACACTTGTAGTACAAGTTGATTCGAAATTGAATCATCAATGATCTTCTGGGATTTGACCAAGTTCTTCTTGAGAAAGGCTTCTAGCCTCATCTCCCTCTGAAACTGGAACCTCTATGCTCATGTAGGTGTCCAATCCATTTTCTTCAGAGAGATCATATACTTCTAGGCTTGGAAGTTGTCAACTTCACCAATCTTATCATCAAGCTGATGTCATAGATCACTTTGAAAAGAGAACCTCAAATGAACATAGCAAAGGATTAGATCTTACTGATTTAAGGTGTCCGTCCTGGTTCCGGAGCTGGCTGATCTAGGGTTTGTCACAAAAATCCTAATTTTAAAACTTGGAATATTTCAGATATGATTGGATGGACAGATAGATCTCTTCAAATGGAGCTGTCCAATGTACTCCATTTTTTAAAACAGTGGAGGGAAGCTCCCGGAACAGGAAGCCCTAATTTTCCAATTTCTTCTGCAGAAATGCCTGTTACTGTTTCTGTGATATCTCTGAAATTTCTGATCCTTTATGTCTGAAATTTTGTACTGAGGTAACCTCACATGTTCCTGATCCACCACCATAGGTTTCATGAGAATTGGTTTCACCATTTGGGATTTATGATCATTTTTTCAAGGTGACCTGTTACAGGACTGTTCAGAACATCGAAGTTGTACGGCATACCACGTGTCACTGGTTCATCTTCTGAGTCTGATATTCAGACCACCTAAATTAAAGTCTGTGAAATTTTTGGAACTTTTTTAGGAATTCCATTTGGACCTCTGTAGCCCAAGATATTGCAATTCTCCCCAGGTGTCCTGTTTAGGGATGAATTCTGGAAGAGGATGGAACCCTAACTTGGAGAGAACATATGTCCTGGAATACAGCGAATATGAAGATGAATTTTGGACACAGTGTTCATCAGGATTTTATCTTCGGCCCCTGCAATTTTCCGCTCCTGATCCTTCCCCAATCTCGGAATATAGCGAATGTTCCAAAACGTAGCAGTTTTAGTATTTAGGGTTTTTCTAGCTCGGGGTCAAACTAGGGTTTGACTTTCTCGGAGATTCACCCAACCAAAATTATTGATCCAGGTCTCTAAACTTCGGTTTTGATGAGGAGAACAATCCTATGCTGGTCTCACTCAAAAATTCCTCTTCTGTAGAAAGCCCTAATTTCCACATCGAAAATTGAAAATGCTCGGAATCGAATTCCGCTTCGACAGAACGATGCACCCTTCAAAGGAGAGTTAGCCTAGCCATCTTTTGCTGATTGATTGTCGAGAGAGAACCAAAAAATAAGAATCCACAGCTTCTATAACTTGTGAAAGCTTCCCTATTCAGGTTAGCTCTGATACCATGTTAAATTTTCATATGCTTAACTAAGACATCAGTATATCATTTCATTTTTCATAATAAAAGCATATAAAACGGGATCACTGAAAGAAACAGCATCACAAGAACAACACAGATTTATCCTGGGAAAACCCTAAAGGGAAAAACCCAGCAAAATCTTCCTCAATATAGATGCCCCAAAAAGGGAAAAAGGTAAAACCAACAAGGAGATCAAAAACCTGATTCTCCTCCTTCTCCAGCAACTTCTCTCCTTCATAAGTGCGCTATTCCAAGTGAGTGTGTGTATCTCAAATGAGGAGTACTACACCTCTATTTATATTCATCCATTTACTTAAAGTTTACTCAATTAACATTTCGGCTTA
The DNA here is from genome assembly GCA_001517045.1 of Pseudotsuga menziesii. NCBI lineage: Eukaryota > Viridiplantae > Streptophyta > Pinopsida > Pinales > Pinaceae > Pseudotsuga > Pseudotsuga menziesii. Next base: position 575,451 of record LPNX010398302.1, read on the forward strand.
GGTTAACTCATGTAGGCTCGAGTTACACATGTAGGCTCAAGTAACCACACTGGGGTGCTGATGACCCACCTTTACAATTAGAGGGGACTACCTCATGACTCTTATTAGTTCTTTCGATTAGGAGCATCGGGGTACAATGTAATACAAGTGGTTCTCCCGGTTGGACCAACGGGGACCACAAAATATACATAAAGAATATTCTTCGAAGTTACAATATTTCAACATTTCTCTCAACCATTTTCAATTTTTATTGCATATTCTTGCTCATGGAGGGATTATGCTTTGGGTGAGATATTGATATATTTAGGGAAGATTCTAATGGCCTATTACTTTATGTTCTAATGTAAATTCTCTGTATTTGAATTTCATAATACTCTCAGGTATAAATACCAAAATATTTCATGTAAAAATGTTAAACAAAGAAGAAATAGTGTCATTTCCCCACTATCTTGTTGTGAACCATTGTAATGCTGATGATTTCGAATTGGGAGATATTTTCATTGTCCATTTATGATTGTAATAAGCTCAATATTCTATGTTATTCATTCTCAGAAATTATCAATTCAAGATATCAAAGGTTTGTATGTAAAAGTGACTATTAATGAGCAAACAATGATCATTTCCCCACTATATTGATGTATGCCATGATAATGTTGATCATTTAGAATGGAAGAATGTATATATGATATATTTATGATGCATGGACTGTAATTATGATTATTACAAGTTTTATTTTCATCACTTAAGCTTTGGAGGTAATTTACTCAGTTTAATTGCATTGGAGAAGATTTGGTGCCATTTCCCCAAGGGCCGAATTAGTGATTTTGTAGCTGTTTGGGAGAGGGACATAATAGCTTGTATAAACTAAGTAAAATGATGCATATGAGACCTTAAAAATTTCCCTTAATCATCATCTTCCTATGTTCAGGAACTCGAGTGGGTTTGGGAGCATTTGAGAAGTCATTTCCAGCATTTACCCAAGGGGAATTGGAGCCCCAATTTGCTAGTAAAGACTTTTACTTTGGTCAGAATATTAAACAATTTTGAAGAAGTAATTGGAGGGTCATAAATCATACCTAAAAATAATATTCATGTATTAATATTATTCATACACCTTTCCAGAATATTTGGGAGAATTTGGGCCAATTTGGAGACCTACACATCAAAACTAGTCAAAGGTATAAATTGGGAAAAAATTGAAAAATTGGTCATTGTAATAAAAATTCAAAAAAGGGAAATCACAAGTGGTATCAGAGTACGGTATTAGAACCTGATGTGGTATGATATTTAGGATGACAAGAAGTCAAGGACCACCATTATATATTGAAACCAAAAGTGCTTTTGTTGAAGAGGAAACTATGACTAGGGATGCAAAGGGAACCTCATATGGTGGTGAGGAGCATATAAGAATCATGGAACCTATATTTGAATACATGAACAATAATATTATGAAAGAATTTGAATTGTTGGCTTTCAAAATTTGGAGAAAATATATTGATCTTAAGAAAACCAAGGGGGAAAATGCATCAATTTGCTTGAAGGAGCAAAAGGAGGAGACCCATGAACCACCTAGTTCTGAAATAGGTGAAGTAGAAGAAGTAGTACATGAAGAGGATCGCAAGTCACTCCCAAGTGACTCTATAAAATATGAAGAGACATCACATAAGTATGGAGAAGTTTCTATTGAAAATATTGAATATTATTTCGAGACACATTCTACCTTGGAAATGAAACAAAGAGAATCTATTGATGGAGGCTTGAACTATAAAGGAGTACCTACTATTGGGTGCTCACACTTCTATGTTGGTGACATAGAGATAACTTTTGAAAGTGTTGCTGCAAACTAAACTTCCATTAAACATGAAAATTAAGGCCTTGTAGCAGTTGAAGAAGAAACAAAATGAACTTCCCCATCACCACTTGAGCTTCATGAAGTTGGTCCAAGCAAGAAGGAACAAGATGAGGAGGTTAATTTGCAAGAGCCTCATTTTATTGAAGGGTCATTAAATATGAATGAAAAAAAGATCCAATATTTTCTTAGAATACTCCATGACAGTCAAGCATTGGTATCAAATTCTTGTTGGAAAGTTTCTTGCTTGAAGGAGCCATCCTTCCTTGAAGACACAGAGAAGATTCAAAGAGCAATGTGCAACATCAAAGGTAATTTCATGTCTTTGATTTTTGATAGAAAAAATTTCATTGAGCTTAGTGAATGGTTACATGAATCCTACTTGAAGAATAATGAAGATATTCATAAGCTCACAATTCAAAATGAACAACTTATTGAAAAGTTGCAAGTTACTTGTTTTTCCTCCTATGTTTTAGATTGTCATATGGTATATTTCTTGGAGGATTCTCATGACATGAGGGATCATGAGAAACATGGAAAATTCTAGGTTCTTGATTTGTTTGAATATGAGCTTGATGAGAGCCAATCACTAGTTGTGGTGGAAGAGGAACTTCAGTTGCCTCTTGAATACGGTTGCACACTTTTTGAAGAAGTGCATGATTCCACTAACTTGGAACCAAACCATGAGGATTTTTTTCAATTTTTGTCACATCCCCACCCCTCTATCAGGGAGAGAGGACCCGACATTACTTCTAACAAATCTGGGCAATCTAAGCCCCATAACGTAATATAAGATGCATTGAAGTTAAAAACATACACATACGTATAAAACATGCAATATACAACAGAAGTCATTACATTTTTATTCAAGAATTCAACATGTTCATCATATTTCATTAATAAAATACAAATGCAGAGATTAACACAAGAGATACTTATCTTATGAAGAATCTTATCCCGCAACCAACTATGTCGCTGCAACGTTCCACCCAACCATAGGCCAGTGTGCTCATCAATATCTCAACACCACTACCACCCCTGAGTTGGGAATGATTCCCACAAGGAACAAGGGAACAATGGCAGGATCACACATAGCCAAAGATATATTAAAATTCTTCCCAGCCAAAACTACATTTGGGTTTATAAGGATGCCAAGGAGGTGGGAAGCTTGAACTTCTAAGCTAGTGAGCTCAACCACAGAGATATGGACACCCGCACCATATCAGTCTTGGCTCCTAAAACATCTACACATCCAACACCAAGAACCATCCCCTTCTCTACTACATAGTCCCTCAAGTATGCCTTCCATTGCATTTCTATTCAGGGTGTGCAAAGAAGAAAACTATCCCCTCTATATCTGTCTGTGAGGTTCCTTCCTACACTAGGTTTATCAAGCTAGTTCATACCAAATTCCACTCCAAACCAAATCAGACCAAAACAAAATATGAATACACAACAAAATACAAGTTATGGGATTGATGAAAAAACGTCACGGGAACTAAAAAAGGAAATGGAAATTGGGGGGAAATGACCCATCATGAGCAGTTCGTTTCAGAAACATTCTATGGCTTCAAGGAACTCTTCCTTGACCTCACTCTAAGGTAAACATGATCCCCAACACTGAACTCTCTATTCACCCTATGCTTATCAGCATTGATTTTCTATTTGTCTTGGGTTGCCTTCATATTCTGCCTGATATTTACAACCTCTTGCTCCATTTCCGTGAGGAATTATAGCCCAAGCACAATCCTATTCACTGGATTATCCCATGTCACAGGTGTCCTACACTTTCTGACATACAAAGATTCATATGGAATCATCCCCAAGGATGCTTGCTATACATTGTTATATGCAAATTCAACAAAGTGTAAGTAATCTGCCCACTTTGTTGGTTTATTCATCACATACATTGAAAGCATGTATTCAAGCACCTGATTCACTCTCTATGTCTACCCATCAGTCTGAGAATGGTAGGCAGTGTCAAAGTTCGTCTTTGTACCCAAATCCGCAAACAAACCCTTCCAAAAATTGGAAGTGAACTTGGAGTATCTTTCAGAGACTATTGACTTAAGAAATCCATGCAATTTGAAAATCTCCTTCATGAAGATTTTTGAAATGTCATCAGTATTATGTGTGGACTTAACCGGTATGAAATGTGTTGCCTTTGTCAACTTGTCCACCACAACCATGATGGAATCATGTTGTCTCCAAGTCATTGGCAATCCTGTAATAAAATCCATGGAAATAACTTCCCACTTCCATTCTGGAACTGGTAAAGGATGCAAAAAACCTGCTGGGTGTTGATGCTCAACCTTCACCTGCTGACATTTCATGCACCTTGAAATATATTCAGCCATTTCCTTTTTCTTTCCTGGAAAAAAATACTGCTTTCTAGTTGTAGCAATTGTATATTGATATCCTGGGTGACCAGAATATGGAGCTTGATGGATCTCATCCATAATAGCTCTCCTCAAATCTGCTACATTTGGAATATATATTCTGTTCTTATAGGTAAGAAGTCCATCTTCTTCCAATTGATATCCCTTATATTTCTTTTCAAGGCTTTGTTGTTGCAACTTGTCTTTTACCCGCGCATACATTTCATCTTCAGCAGTATGACTAACAATTTGTTATCTCAAATTTGATTGAAAAATACTAAGAGATGCCACATGCATTTTATGCACCTTCCTGTTGAGTGCATCAACTACTTTATTCTCTTTTCATTTTATGTGTTTGATCTCAAAATCAAACTCACATAAAAACTCCAACCATATCTCTTTCCTAGCATTTAGAGTAGGTTGATCAAACAAATACTTCATACCACAATTGTCTGTACTTAGCTCAAATCTTCTTCCCATCAAGTAATGCCTCCACATATTGAGAGCATGTACTATGGCTACAAGTTCTAGATCATGAGTGGCATAGTTCTTCTCATGCTCCTTCAGCTTCTTGACTCATAACATATCCTGTGGTTGTCTTGCATAAGGATGCCTCTAAGCCCTTGATCGTATGTATCGGTACACATTACAAAATATTTTTCTGGGTCTGCAATCTTCAAGACTGGTGCACTTGGGAGAAGATTCTTCAACTGTTGGAAGCTTTTTTCACACCTCAGTTTCCATTCAAACTTTATTCCCTCCTTTTTCAAAGAAGTGACTGGATGTGCAACCTTGGAGAATCCTTCAATGAATCTCCCGTAGTATCCTGCAAGTCCCATAAAAGATCTTACATCTGTTATATTTCTTGGAGTAGGCCAATTCATAATGGCCTCAATATTCTTAAGGTCTACAGATACACCCTCATCTGAGATAATGTGACCCAAATAATGAATCCTATATTTATATAATTCACACTTGCTCAACTTTGCATACAACTTATGCTCCCTGAGGAATCACAATGTCAATCTTAAATGTTCTTCATGCTCTTCCTTATTATTAGAATAAATAAGATTGTCATCAAGGAAAACAAGAACAAATCTGTCCAAATACCTGTTGAAGACACTGTTCATAAGGCACATAAATGTAACTGGTGCATTTTTGATACCAAATGGTACCACTACAAACTCATAAGGTTGTCTTATGAATGTCTTCATCCTTGATTCTCACCTGGTGGTAACCAGGACTTAAGTTAATCTTGGAAAATACCTTTGCTCCTCTCATTTGATAAAAGAGATCATCAATCCTAGGAAAAGGATATTCACTTGATATTGACTTTGTTCAGTTGTATATAATCAATACACAACCTGAGTGTACCATCTTTCTTCTTCACAAACAGAATTGGTGCTCCCCAAGGAGACACACTTGGCCTGATATACTTCTTCTCCAACAACTCTTGTAGTTGCATCTTCAGCTCTAGCATTTTCGGTGTACTCATTCGGTAGGGTGTCTTGGACACTGGTGATTCTCCTGGCACAAGTTCAATTGTGAAATCAATGTCTCTCTTTGGAGGAAGTCCTGGAATCTCATCAGGAAACACATCCTTGAATTTTTGCAACACATGAAATTCCTCCAACCTATGAGTTTCATTCTCTGTTTCCTCCAAAATATGAGCTGCATACAACTGGAAACCTTTCCTACAAAACTTCTTCAACTGCATTTTTGAAATCTGCCTCACAGAAATCACCTTTGGAATGCCTCTTATAACTCTTGGGTTCCCTTATTCATCCATGCATTCAAAAGTCTTATTCTAACAGTCAAGATTTACCTTGTGAGATTCTAACCAATCCATTCCAATTAGAATGTCATTAGAACCAAGTGGTAGAACATTCAGATCTACACAAGTGACCAATCCATTCATAACCAATGGACATTTCTCTACCACTTCACTAACCTTTCTCTTAGTTCCAGTGGCTAGCTGAACTAACCAAGATTTGATATGCTTTACTTTCTCAAAAGCACAAATCTCCACTACTCTAGGATTAATTTAACTGTGAGTAGAACCAAGGTCAGTCAAAATAGAAACAGATTGCTCAACAATCTTACCTGCAACTTCAACCACAGTTGACTGGTGATCTTCCTGGCGGTCCTCCAGTGCTGCATAAGTCCTAGAGACGACCCTTGCTACTTGACCCACTGTTTCTTCCTCTTGAATGTTGTAAGCTGGCCTTGCATTCTCATTCTCAAGAGGACAATTCTTGCGCATGTGGGGTCCTCCACATTTCCAACATTAGAGTGGTTCTTTGTTCTGTTGTGGTTCTCTGGGATTTTCTCCCACCAATCTAGTTGGATGCTTCTCAACTTGGGATGGTTTCTTCTGCTGATTCCTAAAGTTAGAAAGTTTGAAACCTTTCTTCCTTTGCTCAGAATTCTCATTCTTTTTGTCCTACCATTTCTTATGGTAATCAATTTTCCCTTTTCTTTGCTCATAGGAATACTTATCTTTCCTTATTGCTTCTTCCAGAGTTCTAGGTTCATAAAACTCAATTATGTCTTTTTAAGACTGAGGTAATCCCCTCAGAAAACGTTGGATTTTCACTTTTTCATCTTTGATGTACCTAACATACCTTAATAGCTCCAAGAACGTATTTGCATACTCTTCCATGGTTTTCTATCCCAATATTAGCTCATGGAACTCTTTAATCTTGTCATCATAGTACTTGTCAGAGAGGTATTTCTGCTTGAAATACTTCTGGAACAGTTTCCACAAAATCTTCCTTTCATTAATCTTTTTCACTTGCCTGAAGTGCTCCCACCATATGGATTCTCTTCCAGTAAAATTGAAGATGGCTACCCTTGCCTTCATATTTCCAGAGTAGTCTTGGACTTGGAAATATTTTCTCATCCCAAGAATCCAAGCTTCAGCTTCTTGACCATTTTTTATCTCACCATTGAAGGTAGGCAGCCTTGCATTCTTAAATTCATCACGTAATGGTTCTGGTAATGCCTCTTCCTCTTACTTCCATGAGATGATGAGCTTGAATGCTCAGTGGATCCTTCAAGGTCAGATGATCCACTAAAGGTATTTTTCTTCTTTTGGTGTTGCTCTTACTACCTTCTCATCCTATTGTCTCGTCCCTAAAGTTCATCCACCTCTGAATGTCTATCAAACTTTTCAGCATGGATGCATTCACCTGCTTCTACTCCTGTTGAGCCTTAACCAATCTTTCATTATCTACGCTGTAACTTTGCATCTCCACCCTTAGGCTTCTCATGGTAGCTGCAAAATATGGGGAAGTGTCTTGAAATATTCTCCCGTTAGACTCTGTCGCCGCAGTCTCAATTCGTATTTTTTCTCCCATTACATCTTCCTCGTACTCATTGGGGTTCTATGCATCATCATACATGTCGTAGGTTCTCATGGTTGACCCAAAACCAACTTTACCGAACTGTACTATTTGGAATGTTACCTTTGAAGGTGACTGTGATTCTACAAAATGTGTTAATAAACACAATTGTTAGCTGCATAACATTCACAAGAATTTATATATCACTTACTTTCATTTGGAAAATTAATATATTGGAAACTTTTTCAAAACATAGTCTTTTCTGTTCACAAACAACGACTGTCTCAAGGGGACGACGGTGGTCAAAAATCTCTGTTTCAATGAATTTTTCAGTTTTCCTTCGATCAGGTTTCCTTCCGATGTGTCGGCAAAATTTTCCAAATTTTTCCGACACGTATCAGCAAACTTTGTCATTTTCATCCGATCGACAAACCTGCCAAACCTGCCGTCGTTTCGGAAAAATTTCGAACTTTCCTCTGATAGGAAAACTTGCCAAAACTGCCGCCGTTTCAGAAAAAAATTTAACTTTCTTCCGATTGGAAAACTTGCCAAAACTGTCGTTGTTTCATAAAAATTCCGAACTTTCTTCCGATTGGAAAACTTGCCAAAATTGCTTCCGTTTCGTAAAAAATCCAAACTTTCTTATGATCGGCAGAAACTCTCCTAACCTTTTGTCATTTCAGAAAACTTTTGACTTTCCACCCGACGTGTTTTGGCATAAAATTCCAAAGTTTTCCGATGTGCGTCGACGAAACTCAACCGACGTATTGAAAAAATTCACCAAATTCTGTCAATGCCAACACTTAGAAAAAAATTTCGAAAAAAAATTATTTTGCTTCTCGTCGGTGAAAAACTCAACTTCTGCCTGACATGTATTGGCTCAAATAGTTGTTTCACACCGACATCCATCAGATCAACTTCGACAACTCAGCCGACATGTGTCGACTCAACTTCGACTAACTGAGACGATAGGCAAACTTCCATACTTAGAAAAAATTTCAATTTTTTTTTTGTCTTCTCTCTGTCGTCGACGAAACTCATCCGCTGTATTGGCTGAGACCCAACAAGTTTTTCGATTTGTATCAGCAAACTTCACTGATTTTTTTCAATTCTCAATATTTAGAAAATTTTTCTTTCTTCCTTTCTTCGTCGGCTCCAATTATACTTTCTCACCGACACAGTCACTGCAAGCCCCGTTGGCTCCATTCGGCTAACTCAGCCAACATGTGTCAGCTCACCTCGACTAACTGAGCCAACACACAATTTTTCCCAACACTTAGTGAAATTTTTGAAAATTTATCCTGTTTGCTGCTTTCCTCTACTTACCAGGGTGTAATCCAACCTCTGTCAACTTCTCTTGATGGCCCATTGAGGACCAAAGCTGCAACATGAGCTCTAATACCACACTGTCACATCCCCACCCCTCTACCAGAGAGAGAGGACACAACATTACTACTAGAAAATCTAGGAAATCTAAGCCCCATAATGTAATATAATATGCATCGAAGTTAAAAACATACATAGACGTATAAAACATGCAATATACAACGAAATTAATTACATTTTTATTCAAGCATTGAACATGTTCATCATATTTTATTAAGCAACTACAAATGCATATATTAACATGAGATACATATCTTATGAATAATCTTATCCTGCAACCAACTATGTCGCTGCAACATTCCACCCAACCATAGGCCAGTGTGCTCATCAATCTCTCAGCACCACTGCCACCCACAAGGAATAAGGGAACACTGCAGGCTCACACATAGCCAAAGATATATCAAAATTCAACCAATCCAAAACTACATTTGGGATTATCAGGCCGCTAAGGAGGTGGGAAGCTTGAATTGCTAAGCTAGTGAGCTCAACCACACAGCTATGGACATCTGCACTAGATCAGGCTTGGCTCCTAAAACATCTACACATCCAACACCAGGAAGCATCCCCTTCTCTGCAACACAGTCCCTCGGGCTATACCTTCCATTCCAGTGCTATTCAGGGTGTGCAAAGAAGAAAACCAGCCCCTCTAGATCATTCTGTGAGGTTTCTTCCTACACTAGGTTTATCAAGCTAGTTCAAACCAAATTCCACTCCAAACCAGTTCAGACCAAAACAAAAGATGCATACAAAACAAAATACAAGTTCTGGTATTGATGAAAAAATGTCATTCTTATAGTTGATTTCACCACTCCAGGTGAATCACACTTTGTATGGCCTTCCCCTATCCCGCTGCAGACTCCTTAGACCCCATGGACCATTTTTTGTCCTTTGATGTTTCCTTGACCATCCCTAAAAACATGTGAAAAATGATACATGTGACTTTTAAACTTATAAGCGCATATATACGCGGGTTTGACCACTAAAACTGCGTACATCAGGATGTGTACAAAATCCAAATCCTTTTGGATTTTTCCTTGACATGGATCTGACTCACTTGACTCCTGGACTTCCCTATGCCTTGAGATCACTTGGATTCGACCTTTCATTACCCCTTTGAAAAGCTATATAAGGAACCCCTTGGTACATTGAAGGCATAAGAGAGAATTGAGAGCAAAGAAACTATAGTCCATTGTTGCTAGAACTTATGCTTGAGTCTGCATCCCTTTGTCCCTTGGAGCACTTTTGTGTTCTTCCCAAGCTTTCCTTTTGCTTGTGAGCTTGCTATCTAGAGATGGAGGATTGAAGTGGTGGAGGCCCAAGTGGGGGACTCAGTTTCTCCGATTCGCAGACGTGCCGACAGAGGTTGTATCTTGTAATCTCTGATTTATATTAATACAAATATCTTTTCTTGTCCAATAATGTGTGTTTGAATGAATATTTTAACCATTGGATTATATCAAATGCTTATACATTATTGATTATATATGTTAGAATAGATCTAACACCATTATATATATAATGCTTGTATTTTTTACTTGTTGTTGAGGAAGTAATCTATCAATTCAAGCTGAAGTTGGAAAGCTCAACGAGGATCTACTTCAACCGTCTAGAATAAGGTATGAGGTCTGATCCTTTAGTGTTAGACATTTAATTTCTATTGCATATTAGAAAGGATTGATTTCTGGAGTCAAGTTGTCTGTTGTGGTACCCCAAGCCATAGGAATTTCTCTCCAAAACAGAATTGGCAACTCTGCTGGGGAGTTCCTAGTAGTTATCATTTGGGGGTTGTTTTATCGGCATTCAATGAATTTGAATTGATCTTTCTCTCTTGTTTCTGTGTCGGGTCTGGGGGCATGTATTCCTGGTAGTGTCTGATCGGTGTGAAGTTTGTCTCAGCTTGTCAATTTGCCTTGATTTTATGCACCTTTCTTCCTGTACGCGAGTTTTTAACTCACAGTCGTGTATACACACGGGTTTCTCTTCGATTTCCACGTATACACGCAGTTTTACTGCGAACAGTCGCGTATGCCCTTGATTTTGCCTTTTTGTGGGAGTTAATTGGTTGCTAGGTGAATTTTGATATTTGTTGAGTCTCCTTTAGCACTGCCTGAGTCTGTTTATACCTCTGTTTTTGACCAGAAACATTTTTTTTAGGCTAATTTTTTTTTTAAAGAAGGTTTTTGTCATGGCATTTTCAATTTTTTTTTGAGATTAGTGCATTAGAGTGCTTTTACCTTAGTGCTTTGCTCGAGTGTTGTTTGTGTGTGCTTGCAGAGTCTAGGGGTCGTAGAATCATTCTTTTGCTTTTGTGCATCTCATTTTATTTCAAAAAATCCAAAAACATTTGCTTATCATCATGCAGTGCATTTTGCATTTTTGCATTGTACTTGCACTAGGTTTGCTTTGGAGTTTTAGTTAGGACTTCATATAGGAAAGCTTGCATTCATCATTTGAAGAAAAATTGTGCATTTCACGTAGTAGCATACCCTGTTTTCATGGACACAATGCATTTGCATTGATTGTTAGGTGTGCATGTTACTTCATGTTGTGTCATAATACCATTAGTCACGACCGTATCCCTTTTTTGAGTAATAAAGCCAATTAAAATCAATGCTAAATTAAAATGAACTACACTCTTTTCTTTTATAGGGTGCACCAACAAGCTTAGGTTTTAGGATCTTGGAATAGTTCATTGTAAGTAAATTCTCCAAGATCATTAAACAACAACATGTATGTGTCTGTCCAGGTGAGTGTGTGAAATCCTTGGTATAACCAGTGTTTCTCAGGATCCTCCTCTCAAAAGGGAGTTAAGCACAAGGCAGTGTGAGCGGTTATTGATTGGGATGACCCCTAGTCATAACTGAGTAGCACCAGAGATATTTCCACGATTATATTCGTATCTGGGGGCTCTTTCGAGAGTTTCGGGCTTTGCTATCCTACCCATACGATCAATCCCGCCTGCGAGGGCCACAATAATTGGTTACGTACCTCTGCTTGTTGTGTATGGGAGTCTCAAGCCTCTCCTAGGCGAGACATACCTGCTTCATTTGGGAGCTCATTTATCTAGCCCTTGTTTGTTTGCATTTGGATTTAGATTTTATTAGTGATTGCTCTGTGCATGATAGTTGTCCTAGGGTTTACGTAATAAGAGAGTCTTTTCTATTTTTTTTGAGTCATTGTGGATTCGGGTGCGACTCCTCGTCGTTCTCGTCGTTTAGTAGGACATACACCTTCTACTTCTCCTCCTCCTTTGGGAGACAGACCTAGACAGTCTAGGCGGACTATTTCGCACATTGATTCACACACCATGGGAGACCATGTAGAAAGTATTCCTGAACCACCTTCTCCCATTCATGTAGACGATGGGGAGTTTACTCCTACTTACGATCCTTCACCCAACTTGGCTAAGTTAGGTCCTGTGATTTCTAGATAGGAACCATGCACGATAGACCTACTCACTCTAGGGTTGATTCCCCATTGACGCGTTACTGGTATGGAATGCCAGAGGATGTCGAGACTCATTTTGAACCCGCCAGCACTAGCTATGGTAGTTATGGTATGTCTGGTTTTCCTACACATGATTTGGCATTTCATGTCGAATCCGACTTCGAGCCTAACACTATGCCTAGGGGCACTCTCATTCCTTACCATGCGGAGAGGTTTGGGAGCACTAGTCACATTGCACCTTACATCCCGGTGGTGGAAGTTACATCACATATCCCTCCTAGGTCTAGGGTTAGCGATCCGATTAGGATACCAGATCCGAGACGAGTGAAGATAGGTAATAGCACGTACATTATTACTCAGATTCCTTCATCCTCGGTCCCTAGTTCTTCAAATGTTCATCCTCCACCTTATTCGCGTGGTCCTTTGAGCCGGCACATGGCTACGAGTTAGGTCTGTACTGCGGTTACTAGACCGATTGTGTCTCAGGTTTACATAGCACCTGTTGCTTTGGGAGGTTATGTTAATACTTCTAGAGGTCATGTTACTACTTTCGAGGCGTATATCCCTACTTCTGGTATGTATATTCCTACTTCCGGAGCATATCTTCCTACCTACGGAGTGTCTCATGGGGCATCGCATGCGATGACTTATGGACCCTATTATGGGACGCAGTATGAATAGGGTTCTTCACCTTATGGGGGCGGGTATCAACAACCTGCTTTCTATCCTAATTACGGCTTTGTAGCTCCTACTAGTCAAGGCCCACCACACTATGGTGCTTCCATGCCACCCTATACGGGTCATATGGGAGGAGGGCACTATGGCCAAGGCCATGGTGGTAATCAGACCTATATGAATTAGGGAGTGACTCATCAACCTCATCATCCTAGGATCCCTTTCCTCGCGATGCTCAATCTTCCTGACTTGTCGAGATTGACGAACAATCCTGTAGCTCATGAACCGGCTTGGCCAGCTGTCCCTGCCAAGCTTCCTTCAGACATACCTAAGTTCGAGGGCAAACTGGGAAAGGATCCGAGCGAACACGTTACTATGTTTCACCTATGGTGCTCTTCGAATTCCTTACATCAGGACTCAATCCGTTTGAGACTATTTCAATGCACCCTTATAGGGCCTTCCATGAAATGGTATACAGAGTTACCTAGGGGAGCTTTCGCTTTGTTCGACGACCTTGCGATGAATTTTCTTAATCACTTCCAGCCACCAGTGCGTTATGACATTGGTACTAAACTCTTGTCGACATTTCGGCAAGATAAAGCCACACATATATCTAATCATATTCAAGAGTGGCGTAGACGGAAGAGGTTAATTAAAGCCTTTATACCGCTGGAGTTCCTCCTCGAGTGGTTCCTCAAGTCGTTATTACCATATATAGCGAAGGATGTTTCCACATTTGGAGTACAAAATGAGGAACAAGCAATTTTTAGGGCACAGGAACTGGACTTAATCTATGCTCAGTCTGATTTGTTATATGAGATTATTCCCAATGCTCCGCGTTCCAGTTTCGACCCCAAAGTAAAACCTGGACCACATGCCGATGGCATTGTGGGTTGTGCAAGTGTGAAACCTACGAATTCAGTTGCAAAACAAGTTAGTCAATTGTCAATCAACCAATCTACTTCGGGACAAGCTACGACTTGTCTCAACCCGCCCAAACGACGAGTGTACTTTTTGTGCAATTGTCGGACCAGAAGGGTAACCAGCAGCCCAAATGGAATAGAAAGAAGGGTAAAAATAATCATAAGGGTGGGAATAAGAATGAGAATGCTAATAGTAATGACAAGAACGGCCAAAATGCTGGGGGGGACAAGCAAGCTAAATGTAAGGTTAAGTTCCCTTGTAATTTATGTAAGGATGATCACCTCACTTACTTGTGCCCTCGTATTGAGGAAGCTTCGAGATTCTTGGCACAGGGCCCAGCTGTGCTAACTAACCCTTTACTGCATAATCAAAATTTGAACTCGAAGTCCCATGACTAGTCTGGTGATGATCATGATCCGCTGGAGAGTAGTGGTCGTGGGTGCATTAACATGGTCCGTGTTGCGAAAGTTGTGACCCATGCAAAAGATTATGGGTCATCACAACCTAGCCCAGGAAAAGAGCCTGATCCAACAGGGTCCCCTTTGCGTATTGAGAAACCTATGGATAAACCTGAGACTGCACCTCGCATTCCTAAGGGAGTCCTTAAGCGTTCAAGGCATAATCCAAACGCCCGAGCCGCCCAGAACTATTCAGTTGTCGAGGATTTGGGCCACACTCCTTGTGCGATGTCTGCATTGGAAGTGCTTCAGAGTTGTCTGTCACAAAGGAAGGTGTTGCTTTCTTCCCTTGGTGTGAATGATGATGATTCTTCCTCTGTGATCAAATTTGAAACCGCAAGACTTCAGCCTCGCTTGCCCTACTATGTGTCTCTTTTGATTCATGTAGAATGTCTTAATATGATCGTCAAGCGCACTGTGATTGATGAGGGCGCTGCTGCTTCTGTGATGTCTTTATCCTGTTGGAAGGGTCTGGTTTCTCTTGAGCTATCTAAATCAGCAACCATGTTAACTGCGTTCGATGGGAGATATTTTAGGCCACACGACATCCTTCCTTCCCTTAAAGTCCATTTGGGAGGGAAGACCATTGCGATAGAGGTCGAGGTGGTTGATGCACCCCTTGACTACAATCTCTTGCTGGGTAGGAACTGGATGTACAGTATCCAAGCCGTTGCTTCTTCTGTGTTTCGCATTGTGTGCTTTCCACATAACGAGAAGATCATAACGATTGATCAAACGACATTCAAGAATCCGTCTGTTACCGCATCTTCAGGAGCTTTGATCCCGATCATTGAGCACTCTCAGTCGACAACTGGGAGTGTGGGTGTAGGCATGTATCCATCCCTCATGGGAAGCTTTAGTTGTCCTGCACCGATCCTTATGATAGGATCTAGTTCCGATGAGGCTTTGAATTCTACGAGATTGGTGTCTTTTCGCACGAGCCATATGGAAGATCCTTGGATTCTTCCTACACCGAGTACTTCGAGTGAGCCCGTCGTGACGGACATGTCGTTGCCTACAGCTATGATAGCTTATCAAGATAATCTCAAGTGTGTTGCAGAGCCTAGTCCTTCCTCTTCGCGGATGGAGGCGGAGGACCCTTATGTGCTGCTGGCATGGGTAGTATAGTATTCTCACTCACATGACTGCCTTGATACAGTTTTCCATTCAAATGAAGTGATTATTGAGGCTATGTCAGGAGTTGAGCCACCATGGGAGGAACTCCATCATAGATCGTACTTTCTTCCAGAGCTTGACCACTTGGAGCGTGAGGATTTTAGGGTGGTTCTTAGTCAGAGAGTTGGTAGTCCTATGGTTCCATTAAGCTCTCCTGGTCCAATGGCTGATGGAAACATGGAGAACATATCTTCAACAATTCCTATCAACATCTCTCGCAATCTTGGCATGATAGAGAATGTCTATATTGGGGCGGAATGTTCCCATGTTGAGATTCTTGAATACACCGAGCTATTTAAGGAATTCCGTGATATTTTTGCTTGGTATTATGACAAGATGCTAGGTATTGACCCTCGTATTGTCGAGCATGAGATTAAGACTTACCCCAACACTAAGCCTGTTCGACAACGTTTACATGCGGTGAATCCTAGGAAAGCACCCGCGATTAAGGCAGAGATAGAGAAGTTGTTGAAAGTCGGTTTCATCTATCCCATTCCCTTGATGTAGTGGGTTTCAAACCCCATTCCAGTGGATAAGAAGCAGGGAGCAATCCGTATATGTACTGAATTTTGCAATTTGAATCGTGCCTGTCCTAAGGACAAT
>LPNX010398302.1:592922-646442 GCA_001517045.1 Pseudotsuga menziesii
TCTCAATCTTGGCATGATAGAGAATGTCTATATTGGGGCGGAATGTTCCCATGTTGAGATTCTTGAATACACCGAGCTATTTAAGGAATTTCGTGATATTTTTGCTTGGTATTATGACAAGATGCTAGGTATTGACCCTCGTATTGTCGAGCATGAGATTAAGACTTACCCCAACACTAAGCCTGTTCGACAACGTTTACATGCGGTGAATCCTAGGAAAGCACCCGCGATTAAGGCAGAGATAGAGAAGTTGTTGAAAGTCGGTTTCATCTATCCCATTCCCTTGACGTAGTGGGTTTCAAACCCCATTCCAGTGGATAAGAAGCAGGGAGCAATCCGTATATGTACTGAATTTTGCAATTTGAATCGTGCCTGTCCTAAGGACAATTTCCCCACACCATTTATTGATCAGATTTTGGATTAGTGTGCGGGTAGCGAGGTGTTCTCCTTCATGGACGACTTTTCGGGATATAATCAGATACAGATTAAACCTTCATGGACGACTTTTGACGACTTTTCCTTGGGGAACGTTTGCATATCGAAAAATGCCTTTGGGCCTTAAAAACGTCGGAGCTACATTTCAGCGGGCAATGACCTTGATCTTCCATGATCTCAAGTCAATTATCGAAGTATTTTTGGATGACCTTGCTGCTCATTCTTGCATGAGAATTCGTCATCTCTATCACTTGATATTGGTATTTGAAAGATGCCGGCACTATTCAGCTAGATTAAATCCTCATAAGTGCATATTTGGTGTGAAGTCAGGGCGTTTATTAGGATTCATCATTTCTAAAGAGGGTATAAGAGTCGACCCTTTGAAGGTTGAGGCAATACTTCAGTTGTCTTCCCCAAAGAATATTCGTCATCTTCAGTGTTTGCAAGGCATGGAAAACTTCTTGCGAAGATTTGTTGTCAACTTTGCCAATTTGACTAGAGGCTTCATGCGTCTCTTGAAGAAGGACACCCCCTTTTATTGGGATGAGCGAGCCCAGGAGTCCTTTGATGCACTCAAGCGAGCCCTAGCATCGGCCCCGGTGATTAGTCCCCCGGACTATAGCCATGATTTTCTATTATATGTGGCCACGTCATTAGAGATGATTGGTATGGTTTTGGTTCAAGAGGATGAGGAGCTCCAAGAGCATGTCATATATTATTTGAGCCAGAACCTTATTGACACAGAGATTCGTTATTCTCATGTCGAGAAGCTTTCTTTAGCTACCGTACATGCAATTTAGCGGTTGAGACATTATATTCTCCTTCGCCAGACCTTGGTTGTAGCCCATGTCAATCCATTTCAATCCATCCTCACCTGAAGGATGATTGGGGGAAAATATAATAAATGGATTGTCATTCTACAAGAATTCGATCTCGAGTTTGTTTCGGAAAAATCAAAGAAGTCTTTAATTTTTGTAGAGCTTATATCATATTTCCCGAGCGAGGCCGAGGAGTTGGTTTGTGAAGATACATTTTTCGATGAACACATATTCTTAATCTCAACGTTAGACCCATGGTATGGGGATATAATAATATATTTACAAACATTGAAGACCCCTACTCACCTCTCGCGAGATGAACGACGACGATTACGTCACGTCTCTAAGAACTACCTCATAGTGGATAACACTTTGTACCGCCGTGGGGTAGATTCCATTTTACAACGTTGTTTAACTCATGAAGAGGCTGAGGTAGTGTTGAATGATTTCCACGGAGGGGCGTGTGGTGGTCATTTATCTAGGCTTTCTATAGCTCAAAAGATTTTAAGAGAAGGTTATTTTTGGCCGTCGATCTTTAAGGATTGTGTTGATGCGATCAAGAGGTTCCACCCTTGCTAGGTGTTCGTACGTAGTATGCGCTCGAAACCTACCCTGTTACATCCCATTATCACCGCAGGTCCCTTCACTAAGTGGGGGCTCAATTTTATGGATTGTAACCTAGCTTCGGCTGAGGGGCACCATCATATTATAGTGGTTGTTGATTACTTCACAAAATGGGCTGAGGCTATGCCTACAGTAAAATCCGATGGTGAGACAGCCACTCACTTTGTATTCAACCAAATTATTACTCGGTTCGGGATTCTGAAAGAGCTTGTCAGTGACCATGGCTCACACTTTCAGAACCGTATGATGGAAGAGTTGGCATCGAAGTTAGGGTATAAGCAAGAGCATTCCTCTTCTTACTACCCTCAAGCGAATGGACAGGTAGAGGCAGTGAATAAATCACTCAAATTCATTCTCCAATGAACCATTGCACAAAGAAAGAACAATTGGCACATCATGTTATATCCTGCTTTGTGGGCATATCAAACCGATGTTAAGATTTCCATTGGTTTTTCTCCATATCAACTTGTACATGGAGTGGATTTGATATTGCCAGTTGAATGCAAGATTCCTTCTTTGAAGCTAGATGTAGAACTCTTACCGGACACTTCCCCATTGGAGGAGCATTTGGTTCACCTTGAGCAACTTGATGAGCAACGTCGGGATGCCTTGGTGGCTCTAGAAGTCAATAAACGTCACGTAAAGGTCCAATATGATAAGTCTATCCGTCCAAGGAGGTTTAGTGAAGGAGACTTGGTCCTTTTGTGGGATCAACCGAAAGAACCCTTGGGGGCAGGGAAATTTAATCCTATGTGGCATGGTCCTTACATGCTCAAGCATGTGTTAGAGAAGGGTGCATATGAGTTAGTGGATTACGAAGGAACGGCCTTGGCGGAGCCTAGAAATGGGCTCTATCTCAAGAAATACTATGCATGATCTTCAGCCAAGGCTACTTATTGTATATTATTGTACAAATTTTCATAGTTAGGCATTTTTATTATCGTGATCGAGTTTGTGATTAGTTTCCGTTTCTTTTGGCAGATGTCAATGAATCTTCCACCTACATAGGATTCACGGATGGTGCAAGCCATCACACTCAACACTCAGCCTCTGCTACTTGGGTGATTTATACTCCTATGGGTCAGGTACTGTCTTCAGGAGGCGTATGTCTACAGCCATCTTCCAATAATGTTGCTAAATACAGTGCCATTATCAAGCTTCTATGGGATGCCATTTCACATGGCGTTCTCTCTCTTGAGGTACATCCTGATTCGGAGTTAGTAGTGTCACAGCTCAATCGTTTGTACCATGTTAGAGATCTGACATTATTGGGAAGATTATTACGTGTGATATTGTTAGAACATCAATTTGACAATATAACATATATACATATTCCAAGAAATAATAATCAAGTTGCTGACTCATATGCTAAGTTGTGTACTCATTTATCTGAGTTTATCTCCACCGACTGGTTAAGCTTCTAGTCCCTATGGAGCCTCTGTCGATGCCTCCTGTGTTGCAGAGATGTCCCAGTTTGTATATTGAGTCTGTGCTGCCTTTATTCAGTCACCATACGTTGTTATGCTCTTGTTCGAAGGAAGTTGAATCCTAAGTCGGCCATTCCTCAATTCTCTTGACTTTGCATGTCGGCCATTCCCGGTACAGTTACTGGTTTGTGCACCTTATGATCGAGTCCTTCCACATTATACAACTTTGCTGAGTACCTCGGGTTGGATGATGGGGGATGCCTAAATTCCCTCCTTCCAGCGGATTTCATCCCATCAACTTCAGATCATTTATTATGGGATTGGAATCTAGAGTCATTTTGAGTGCCTTGAGACTTGCAGTCATCAGTGGCAGGTTCTCTCGCCATCGACAGTTTTTGGGAATACATCAATGTCCCTTGATCGATGGATCTTCTCAAGTGTTTGACCTCAACACATTTATTCACACTTGTTAGTTTGCACTCTAGTACCTTGATTCCCATTTTCATATCGGTGGGTGATCTCGCGTCTGTTAATGGTATAAATTAATGACTGGTAATCAGACGATGGACTACTATGTTCAACCTTGACACCTCTATTCGCATAGTAGGACATGTACTCGTAGCGGTTTGTGTAGAAGACTTTCCAGATTGGTGGCATCTCTTATATGCTACCTCCTTGATCGTGCCAGTGTTCATGAGATTTCAGCTCTCGTGACTTGATTCCAGTATATGTCAGATGTTTCCAGCCACTATGGAGATCTTGATCTGTTATATATCTTCAGCCACTATGGAGATCATGGTCCTTTGTATATCTTCATCATGGAGATTCTGATCTATGTATATTGTACATGGCGATGACCACTTATGTGATATCTTGTATCATGCATATTCATGGCCATTGTACTCTTATGTATCTGGGACTGCTATATGTATTTGCAGTTATGTGCAAAGTTGTATTATTGTATTATGCTAATTGGTTGGCTGGTCTTCCATTTGGGATCCTTCATCAATCCACTTCTGGGATGGACTTATAATGTATTTCAGCCATCATATGACCTTTCTGACCTCACACATTAGGGGGCATATGTTATAGTTGATTCCACCACTCCAGGTGAATCACACTTTGTATGGCCTTCCCCTGTCCTGCTATAGACTCCTTAGACCCCATGGACCATTTTTTGTCCTTTGATGTTTCCTTGACCATCCCTAAAAACATGTGAAAAATGATACACATGACTTTTAAACTTATAAGCGCGTATATACGCGGGTTTGACCACTAAAACCGCGTACATCGGGATGTGTACAAAATCCAAATCCTTTTAGAGTTTTCCTTGACATGGATCTGACTCACTTGACTCCTAGCCTTCCCTATGCCTTGAGATCGCTCGGATACGACCTTTCATTACCCCTTTGAAAATCTATATAAGGAACCCCTTGGTACATTGAAGGCATAAGAGAGAATTGAGAGCAAAGAAACTATAGTCCATTGTTGCCAGAACTTATGCTTGAGTCTACATCCCTTTGTCCCTTGGAGCACTTTTGTGTTCTTCCCAAGCTTTCCTTTTGCTTGTGAGCTTGCTATCTAGAGATGGAGGATTGAAGTGGTGGAGGCCCAAGTGGGGGATTCAGTTTCTCCGGTTCGTAGACGTGCCGACAGAGGTTGTATCTTGTAATCTCTGATTTATATTAATAGAAATGTCTTTTCCTGTCCAATAATGTGTGTTTGAATGAATATTTTATCCATTGGATTATGTCAAATGCTTATACATTATTGATTATATATGCTAGAATAGATCTAACACCATGATATATAGAATGCTTGTATTTTTTACTTGTTGTTGAGGAAGTAATCATCAATTTAAGCTAAAGTTGGAAAGCTCAATGGGGATCTACTTCAACCGTCCGGAATAAGGTACGAGATCTGATCCTTTAGTGTTAGACATTTAATTTCTATTGCATATTGGAAAGGATTGATTTCTGGAGTCAAGTTGTCTGTTGTGGTACCCCAAGCCATAGGAATTTCTCTTCGCAACAGCCATGGGAGCCAAAAATGGAAATGGAAATTGGGGGAAAATGAACCAGCATGAGCAGTTCGTTTAAGAAACGTTCTATGGCTTCACCACGGGGGCTTCACTTGTTGACCAATATCCTATCACGTTAGTTCATATTGTGGGTTTTTAAATTATTAAAAATTGAACCAATATATTGCAGGTATTGGGGGGATGAGGGGTTTAAGGTGGGGGTGGGTAGGGTGGTTTATAAGGATTGAGGTATAAAAAGGGGTGGAGAGGAGGTTTTAAGTATTGGGAGGGGGTTTCAACAAAAAGAGTTTGGGTCAATATCTTTGGAAATTAAGGGTATTCTCTAATATCCCACGATCGCACGTGCTATGTGAGATGTTCACTAAGTGAAGTCCCCATGGGCTTCACGTGGGCAAAAATGGCTCCCTTAGTCCCTAAATTCATGGATTTTTCCCCATTGGTTGTGCAGCACTGAAAACATGAAATTCCCAACCGTGGGAATGTGGAAACAACATAAAAACGCCCAGGAGAGATCCCAACCACTGTACATAAACAAAACCACTTCCCATCCATGGGAAAAATGAAGAACACTGTCAAAAACATGAATGGAGAATGCCCAGGAGCTCCAAAAATGTGAGTAAGAGAAAAACATGGATGCATGGTAGAATGGGTATACATTTTTGGGTTTTTACTTGCCTAGGAAGTCAAAACACATTTTTCCAAAATGAGTGCTCTGCCCAATTCGAATTTTTCCCATACTCTTCCCATTCCCATGCAGTAACTACCTCAACCAATTTATGGTAGAAATAAATGATTGGGGAAGAACACAAGAAATGGGTAGTTGACAGTTTTGATGGGTTCTCCCTTTGACATTTGGATTTTTCCCATTGGCTCAAAGGTTTGAATATCCCCCCTCCCTATCCTTAGGGAATCATTCCCCCATCTCTTTAATATTGCATTGACATCGCTGGTTGTGGGTATTTTAATTAAATTGTATATTTACATGATGTCCAAAATTATAATATGCCTGGATAGAACGAAATACCATCGGCAACAATTTTTAATCACTGAAACATAAAAGGCTAAAATGATGGTGGGCCCTTTTCCTTTAGCTCCACACCACGATTAAATACAATATTTACATCATATACATTTTTAATGCAAACGGGGTCAAAACCAAGGTGTTACAATTTTTAAGTGAGATACATACTCCTACCCCTATGGATCCTTCACATGCCTGGATATGCCTGGATATGCCTGGATAGAACGAAATACCATCGGAAACAATTTTTAATCACTGAAACATAAAAGGCTAAAATGATGGTGGTCCTTTTTCCTTTAGCTCCACACCACGATTAAATACAATATTTACATCATATACATTTTTAATGCAAACGGGGTCAAAAATAGGGTGTTACAATTTTTAAGTGAGATGCATACTCCTACCCCTATGGATCCTTCACATGATGACAATTTTTCACTTTCTGATCATTTGGGTGAGTTGGTTCTTTCTCCTACATCCTACATTTCCAAATTTTGCAGCATTCATCCTAATGAAGTATGGGTGAAAGGTTTCTTTTTTATGGTGCAACATGAAGAGTTTGGACTTTCTATCTCTCATTCTGATGATGACATGATTAGAGAACCATCTTATTTACATTTGCAGCAGAATCCATTGTTACATTATTATGATACACATCGAGATGGATGCACCTATGGTATTCACTTGAGTCACTTGGAGACTCATGATTTTCCTTGCTCCTTGACTAGTCCATTTGTTGTTGGGGGGACTTCATCCCACACTTGGGTGAAGATATATATGATTGAAAGACATTATTGTTGTAAGTAACATACTCTGTTATTTCATGCTGATATACATATTCATGAGTGTATTGATGAGACTTCTTTGAGCCAATTGAAGTCTTCATGTTTTATTTGATCCTTATTTGGTTCAGATTTTGGTGGAGGTTTTTCATTCACTTATTGGATGAAAGAACACATGGCTGATTATATTGATTCTCATTTTATATTTTTGGAGCAGCATTATGGGACATGGGATCCTCACCTATGTCATTGGGGTAGATCTGATATAATACTTTATTCTTGTGTGTATCATGCCACATGGTGATCTACTTACTTGGATGTACAAGCACTTTCATGATTCTTTGATGAGGTACCTTCTTGATGTACATTTGTATGATGTTGTTATGTACTTTCATTATCTATATTTTGTACTCATGATGTTTGGAAGGGTTCAATACCAGCAATGGGATCCTGGAATTGCTTTGTTTCATCTCACTTGGAGTAGCAGTTCGATTGTTGGTTTGAGAAAGCAAACCAAACTTTAGTTGTTTGAGTTCATGTTTGCATAATAGTGTTCATGTTTCCTATGTGGAGTACCTTTTGAGATATGGATTCAATTTCCACATGCTTGGTGTTCATGGCATCTCATCATATACATTTCACACCATCCATGTATCAAGATGATATGGGACCCTGGGATCATTTTTGGTCTCATTGGTTTCAATTTTGGGGGCAACAAGCAACATTGGAGATTTATTCACCACTTCAGAAGATGATTGTAATCAGAGTAGTGCAGAAACAAGAATTTTGGTTCCTCTCTAAAATTTTATTGGAATCTTAAGCAATTCAAAATTTGGTAGCTCGGTAACAAGTTCAAAGAATTATATAGAAGCAAAAAGGGGTGAAAGTTCAGAAAAGGTTTCCATAATATGGAGGAAAACATTATTTGCAGAAATTTGGTTTTTATGGATTTGATTAATCCTTTTGGTATTAGTGGTGATTTTACATGATATATCAATATGTATAATCCACATCTCTTTACTTTTGGGAACACAAAATTGTAGTACATGAGTGACACTACTAAAATTACAGCTAAAGAAAATTAATGAGAAGAACCATAACAAAGCACTTGGTGCAAAGGAAGGAGTAACAAATGAGGATTCTACTTGGGAATATGAAAAAACATTTCAGCATACAAATATGAAATTGCTTGAGGACAAGAAATATTGGGTGGGGAGGACTATAATGTCCCCGTTTTTAATAATTGCATAGCAAGACAATTCCATCAATCCTACTAGTTCCCTAGGTTGGATGGATACATTTGGAATTTTAATAAGGGAGCTAATAAATGATGTTCATATATTATAATGGAATAAATATTTAATAATGGATCGTATTAAATAAATAGAAGAGAAAATTGAAGTGGCAATGGAGCATGGAGACACACGGAGGTTATGGGGCCCACATAAGCTAGGATTTTTGTTCCATATGGCATCCTCCTCTTGCAATTTCAAATCCATGGGAATACTAATGTTCTTGGATGAGTTATAAGGCTAATACACTTGGCCATATGCCTCATAGGTTAAATTGGGTAGGAAATGTAACTTCCATGGGCGAGGAAGAGTCAAATGGGAGTTTCTTGGACACTTGGGATAGATTCCATAACATCTATGACACCAATGATGAATATGCTATGACATTTATGACATATTGAAGACCTGAAGGCTGAAATATGACTATTTGGAAATTTCAGGTAGAAATATAGCATCCAAGAGGGTTCTCATGTGAGTTGGGGAAGCTCAATGGGTTCCCACTCGAATTGGGGGAAGATGGAAGGCTAGGAAAGGGAGGACACTTGGAAAATCTGGAGCACACACCCTAATTCAAATTGGATTGATTTTATGGATGGATTGGTAAAATTATAAGGATAAGGATGTTTTTAAAATATAGGGATGAACCAAGAGAATATACTTTGAGAAATTTGCATTTGTGAATTGAGAGAGCTAGTGGATGACTAGTTTCTTGACTTAGCCAATTTTGAGGGTGAAAGATTCCCATCCAAGTTGGTGTTTGGAAAGGCCACTCAGGTATTTCATGGATATTTAATGGAGTTATATTTGCAGGTTTAATCTATAGGGAATCTCTTGGTTTCTTCTAGTGCAACATTTTCTCTCAACCATTTCCAGTTTTTATTGCATATTCTTGCACATGGAGGGATTGTGCTTTGGGTGAGCTATTGATCTCTTTGGGGAAGCCTCTAATGCCCCATTATTTTATTTTATGATGTAAATGATCTGTATTTCAATTTTAGAAGACTCTCTAGTCTAAATACCAAAATATTTCATGTAAAAAAGTTAAATAGTGAGGAAATAGTGCCATTTCCCCACTATCTTATTGTGAACCATTATAATGCTGATGATTTCAAATTGAGAGAGTTTGTCATTGTTCATTTCTTATTTTAATAATATGAATATGCTATGTTATTCATTCTCATAAATTATCAAGTCTAAACATCAAAGGGTTGTATGCAAAAGTGACTATTAATGAGCAAACAATAACACCAAGAATACTTGGAAGGAGGGAAAGTGACTCAGGGACATATACATGAATCCATGACCTTTAATTCCCAATATATTTACATCACTTTTTTTTAAATTTTACTTCCACAAGACATCGCTTCAGTGATGCCATACCCACGTGTAGAACAAACTTTTGCCCATGCCATATATTGAATAGAGGATTATGTGAATACAATTTGGCCATGCACATGGAAATTGGATTATTAAATGGGACTGAGGGGAGAATAAATTTTGACATAATATATTGCTCGTATGAGATACCATCCTCCTCAACTATTGATTTCTAGTTTTCTATATCAACATCATAATCATGGTCTTCTTCTTGTTCCTCCTAAAGGATAGGGCTTGTTATACTGTGAAATGGCACTTCTCAGTCTGAGTACTGACACTGATCATGTTGGTACACAAAAATACATTATGGATTGAAGTGGCCCGAAAGCTATAGATGAATATATTCCTTTATGCACATTACTTCCTCCAGTCTTGCCCATGTTTTTAAATGAGTTTTTCTTGTAATCGTGACTCTTTCCATTGCAATTCACAAGTCATTCGCAAGTAGCACCATTTGCAAACCGTTGTTAGATGATCATATTATGTAATAATGGGTTTCCTTTATAGGAGTCGTGATTCATTTGAGACTTTCCAGTATATGTACCTGCGGTTACATTAAGACCAAAATTAAAAAATTAAAACATGATTAGTCAAGGACAGTTGGGTTCGAAATCAAAACGTCCTCCCAAACCATCCTAACCTTCGTAACTCCCCCTGATCACCAAGTATAAATAGAGAGGAGGGGTATAGGATGGAGGGCATCTTAGAAGATCAAGGTTATGCTCGAGGAATACTTTTGGAGAAAGGAGCAAGAGAACTCAGTTACTGGTCAGCAGAGAGGTTTGTCTCTTACAAGGATTGTAACATTTCCTGCCACTTATGAATAAAGAGTGATATTCGTCCATACTTTGTGCACAATTGTTCTTATTTGTAATGAAATATGAAATATGTTGTTGTTCATATTTATATGCAATAATAATATTTCATTTTCTCTTATATAACAACTAAGATCTCTATAGGAAGGTATCAATCTCTTTTGTAGGTGTTGAAGGCCTTGATGTTTTTGGAGCATTTGAAGAGAAGGAAAAAGATTGGATCAAACTTCATAAACAAGGTACATGTTGTTTCTGCCCTAATTCTCTAAAATATATCTCTACAATGGTGTATGTCTGCAAGTCAATACTTTGTACATTGGTGACCCCAAACCCTGTCTCATAAGGTAGAATCCCTAAACAATAGAACTGGCGACTCCATTGGGGAGTCTAGCTTGTTATGGGTATGTTCAAATAGGATTTCTAGTCCAAATTTTCTCTTTATGTTTTTGTAGTGATTTTCTTATTCTTTGTTTTCAGTCAGTCTTCTTTTATGCTTAGGACCCATGGGCCATTATTTTTCTTTAGAAAAATTTTGGTTGTAATCGCGGGTTGTTGTGTATATGGTCACGATTGGAAGGTTGTAATCACAGTTTTCTTTGGTGACAGTCATGGTTCATTCGCAGGTTGCTTGAATAACAGTCACGGTTTCCTGTAGAGTTAGTCCAATCTACTAGGGTTTTCCCTGTATTGTGCATTTTTTGCTTCTTGCACACCTGTAGGTTTCTTTCCTTGGCTTAGGTTGTGTTGTTACTAAGTGCATTTCATTCATGCTTGTTGTACAAGTTTCTTATTAGGCGAGTTAGGTTTGAATCTTCATGTGTGAGTGATTTAGATCTTTTCGTCTTGGTCTCTTTTGTTCAAGTGCAAGTGTCTATGTATGTTGTTGGTCTCTGTCATTCCTTCTAGTGCACTGGCCTTCCTCTGATTTCTTTGTTAGTGGTTTAGGTGTGTCAATTTTACCAAGTTTTTGATCTACTTTTATTTTGAAGTTGGTAGTTCAGTCCAAGTAGGGTTTGAGTCATCTTTACAGTGCTTGTTAAATATTGTTATTTTAAAGATCTAAATGTTATTACTTGCATCTATACATGTTCAAGTTAGCTTATCTTACTTAGTTCCATTCAATTGCATCAAATTTTGATATTTTGAAAAGAAAAATAAACAAGGCATCTATAGTTGCATAGTTAACCCTAACTTAGGCTCATTGCATTCTTGTTTTTCCATTATTTTCAAAAAATAAAAAATATAAAAGGTCTTGTGTTTTCAAAGTTGTTTAAAAGTTTCCTTCGTTTCATAAAAGGAAAAGGAAAAAAAAAATATTAATAGTATTTCTTTTGAAAATTTTACATCATCTTTGCTTTCAATGTTGAGTCAAAACATCATTGAGTCTCACTCTTGCCACCTCTGAGTAATATAATCCTTAAAATGAATGCATAATTAAAATTTATTAGTAACATTTTTCTTTTTAGGTTCTATCATCAACTAGATTAGGTTAGGTTCTTGGATTAGGGAACTCTTTAACTATCCAAGAGAATTTTGAACTCAAACTTAGTGGTCAATATTTAGGTAAACCCAAGTTTACAAGGGATAAACCGGAAAGCTCCTCTAACACAAGATTCAAGAACGAGGTCATGTGAGAGCTTGGTTGTGGAGATAACCCTCCAATACCTCATTAAAACATAAACCAAGATTGTTGTGCATACGGGGGTTCTTTCAATACAACTTCTTGGGCCCCGTGAGGTGTCGGTATTGTTAGAATTTCAGGCTCATCTACCTACCCATGCACACCAGTCAAGCTAGCGACTGTTCCACCAGAATATCATTGTAAGTTTGGTATCCTTAGTTTCCAAACCTTAGGTTCTTACACGGGTGGCAGTGGAAGTATTTTTCAATTACTCCTACGGTAGATTTGGAAGGTAACCTCGGTTGACAATTTGGGAGGGCGGTTGGATGATTCCAGTGTTGCACCCAAAAAACTCATCATGAGATGCCAAGTTGTTAGAATTTTATCATTCAAGCTAGCATTATGTTAGTATCTTTAACTGAGAGAATAACAAGCATAGCAATCAAACACAAGAGACAATGAACACAATGTTTTTCCTCGGGAAACCATAAATGGAGAAAACCCTATAACTGCCTCAAAGATAGAATCAGGACCAAAAGTAAAACCCCAAAACAGTAAGATGATCTCCCGACAGCAGTATTCTCTTTCTTTCTATCCCCAACAACTTCTTTTCCCTTTGCTATGCGCTACAACTGAGTGTGAGTGAGTGTGTTATAAATAGAGAGGCTCACTCTCTATTTATACTAATTCCCGACTTGACAATAAATCACTAGGGTTGACTTCACTAGGAGAGTCTAATAACCCTAGCACCCCAGAATTGCGGGGACTTTAACCCTTGATTAATAGGAGGGTAATGACTTCACATGACTTGTTTACATTATAGAAAGTCCCAATCGGAACATCGGGACATGACATGACTCAATTACATTACAAACACTTCCTGGAATAAACATCGGGGTACAATACATAAGATATTCAAGTGAATACATTCTGAAGTTACAATTACATCAACACCCCCTCTTAACTAGGAAGGTATTCTCTTGACACAATTTATCAACACAAGTCTTCTTATCTGTATCATCTGGATCATCATTGAGTTATCGTCATCTTCAATTCATCTTCATCTTCAAGTCATCTTTATCTTCAAGTCACTTTCATCTGGATCTAGATCATCACTCGATATGGATCATCATCACTGGATCTGGATCATCACTCGATCTGGATCATCTTTGCTGGATCAACATCACTGGATTTGGATCATCACTCAATCTAGATCATCATCACTGGATCTGGATCATCACTTGATCTGGATCATCATCACTCGATCTGGATCATCACTGGTGTTATCTCATGATTCTTCTCATCACAGGAATTTATATAGATCCAGCCCTTTTTCATGTTGGTTGTAGGCCTAGCCTCCATGTAGGTCTTCTTTAGTGCTTATATCTAACCCTAAGTTAGAATGGCCCGACCAACGCTTACATCTGACCTTGACTCGTCAGAAAGGCACGCCCAGCACTCACATCTGACCATGAGAGGAACACATCCACCATCATGTTAGAATGGCCTTGCCCTCACATCTGACCATGGAAGGAACTTAATCCTCTTACCATGTCAGAATGGCCCAGCCCTTACATCTGACCATGGAAGGAACTTAATCCTCTCACCATGTCAAAAAGGCCCAGCCCTTACATCTGACCATGGAAGGAACTTAATCCCCTCACCATGTCAGAATGGCCCAGCCCTTACATCTGACCATGGAAGGAGCTTAATCCTCTCACCATGTCAAAATGGCTCTGAGTCCCAGACTGAGGGTTCCTAGTAACTGACCAGGTGCCTCCATTCTCCCAGAGAATGGCATCAGCCCTTATATCTGATCAAGTGGGAACACATCCCTCAATCACATCAGAATGGCACTACACTTATATTTGATCATGTGAGACTACATCCCATAGTCATATCAGAATGGCCCTCAGTCCCAAACTGAGTATTCCTGGTAACTGGCCAGGTACCTCCATTCAGAGAGTGGCAAGAAACCCTTATATCTGATCATGTAGGAACCAATCCTATAGTCATATCATAATGGCTCAACACTCATATCTGACATGGAAGGAATCAATCCTCTCACCATGAAAAAATGGCTTAGCCCTTACATCTGACCATGGAAGGAACCTAATCCTCTCACCATGACAGAATGGCTCACAGACTCATCACTTCCCCTTGGAGGGAACCTCGATCTAGAGAACACCAAGCTTTTCCCTGAAATACTCAAACTTCACTCTGGACAATGGCTTCATCAACACATCAGCTATATGTTCGTTCGTCGCAACATATTGGAGATTCACTGCTCCTCTCTGCACCATATCCCTGATATAGTGATACTTGATCTCGATTTGCTTCAACTTGTCATGGAACACCAGGTTCTCCGTCAACTTCACACAACTCTGGTTGTCACAGTCTATACAAGTAGCATCTAACTGGAGATCAAATAAATCAGGCATTAGCTTCCTTAGCCATGCTATCTCACAACTAGTTGAACAAGCTACGACATACTCTGCTTCAACTGTACTCAGTGCCACAAAGGATTGCTTCCTGCTAAAACAAGAGATCACACCTGAACCCATACTGAAACAACACCCTAAAGTGCCCTTCCTATCGATGGCACTGCCTGCCCAATCTGAATCAACATAACCCACTAGGTTAATCTTCTGATTCGCCTCATACTTGAGCCCATAATCAACTGTACCCTTCAGGTACCTCAGAATATGATTTGCAGCAATCAAGTGAACATGTCTCAGATCTATTAGGAACTAGCTCAAGGTGTTCACCGCAAAGCAAATATCTAGTCTTGTGTTCGTCAGGTACATCAAGGACCCAATCATCTAACGATACATTGTAGCATCAAGCACTTCTGATGAAGCATCACTCAATAGCTTCAAGTTTGATGCCATAGGTGTGGTCATGGCCTTGCAATCCATCATCCTGAACCTCTTCAGGATTTCTACCGTATACTTCCCTTGTCCCAGGGAAATTCCATCTGCATTCTACCACACCTCCATGCCTAGAAAATAATGCATCATATCCAAGTCCTTCATTTCGAACTCGGCAGCAAGCTTCCTCTTTGTATCAGCAATCAATCCATCCATACCTGTTACAAACAGATCATCTACATACAATAGGAGTATCACTGGGTTGCCATCCTCAACCTTGTAGTAAAGGTTGGAATTTATTTTACTCTTGGTAAAGTCCAAACTGGATAGAAAGCCATCAATTCTGTTGTACCATGTCCTGGGTGCCTGTTTCAAACCGGACCGAGATTTCTTCAACCTACACACATGAGACTCCTTGTCATGTGTCTCAAAACCGAGTGGCTGCTCCACATATACTTCCTCTTCCACTACACCATTCAAGAAAGCAGTCTTGACATCCATTTGGTGTATCTTCCATTTCATCACTGCAGCCAGAGCAAGTACTGATCTGATGGAAGTGTATCTAGCTACAGGTGAAAAAATTTCTTCATAATCTATTCCTTCTTTCTAGGAGAAGACATGAGCCACAAATCTTGCTTTATATTTTTCTGCGGCTCTCATCTGCAACATGCTTGATCTTGTAGATCCATTTGGAAGTTACAACATACTTCCCTTCTAGTCTTGAGACAACATCCCAAACATCATTATTCATGATAGATTGATATTCTTCAATCATAGCATCCTTCCATTCTTTCCTTTCTGTCACTTCTTCATAGTTGGAAGGTTCTTTATTGATGAAATCACATGATAAGGCTACATACCCTGAGCAGGACCTAGTCCTCTTTCTTTCTCTATGATTCTCTTCTGGAGCCCCATATTTTTCTGCACTTTGGATAACTTCTTGTACCCAAGCAAGTTTCCTCTTATGAGGATTCTTCTCCTGAGGTGGATCTACATGTTCTTGAGATTCTTCTAATTCTTGATCTTCTACTTGAATTTCTTCGTTCATGGTTGTGTCATGAATTCTAGGTGCTTCTGTTTCTTCAGGTTCTTCAGCAGGACTCTTTCTGGATTTGTTGTAAGCTAAGTTTTCGTTAAATGTTACGTCCCTGCTAATGTCAATCTTCTTGAATCCTGGGAAGTATATTCTTTGAGCCTTCGAGCTTTTAGAGGATCCCACAAACATACCCTTCTTTCTTGAAGGATCTAATTTTGTCCTCTTTTATTTCTGAATGTGTATGTACACTGGACAACCGAATATTCTGAGATGGTTGACTTCTGGTTTCTTGCTGGAAAAGAATTCTTCAGGTGTCTTGTTCTCGAGTACTTTGTGTGGAGTACGATTCTATACATACACTGTTGTTCTGGAAGCTTCTTCCCATAGATGCATGGGAATATCTTGATCATAAAGCATAGCCCTTGCAGCTTCCGTGATCGTTCTATTCTTCCTTTCTACAACCCCATTCTATTGTGGATTATATGGAGTGGTTAACTCCCTCTTAGTCCCTGAATCTTTGCATAACTCTTTGAATTCATTTGATGTGAATTCTCCACCATTATCTGATCAAAAGGTCTTGATCTTCTTTTCAGTGTGGTTCTCAATCAAGGCTTTGAATTCCTTGAACTTTCTGAATACTTCATCTTTGTTCTTCATGAAGTAAATCCATGTCTTCCTAGAAAAATCATCGATAAAAGAAGCATAGTATACATACCCGCTTAATGAACTTGATGACATTGGACCGCACACATCGGAGTGAATGATTTCCAAAATTCCTTTTGCCTTGTTCTCACTACTTGGAAATTTCTTCTTTGTGTTCTTTCCTTTCGCACATCATTTGCAGACTCCATCATGTTTTTCCTGAATTTCTGGAAAACCTTCAACAACTTTGCTTGCAAGTGGTAGTGCTCTGTAGTGCACATGTGCAAGTATTCTATGCCAAAGTTCATTTGGCTCTACTATGTCATGGACCAAAGCTTGTTCTGGATGGCCTTTCAATTTGTATAGGCCTCCCTCTTGTTCCCCAATCACTACTACATCATCAAAAGTCTTTCCCTTTGGCCACATGAGAACTTGGCCATCTACAAATGCAACCCTCATGCCTTTTTCATCTAATGCAGATATGGAGAGGAGGTTCTTCTTAAGTCCCGGTACAAACAATACATCCTTCATCTTCATAGACTTTCCAGATTCTAGCTTATAGGAGGATTCTCCACTACCTTTTATTGGATACCGGTAGTCATCTGTGAGTTTCACCTTGTGGGGTGATTCATGTTCTGATAGTTTCACAAAATACTCTTCATTATAGGAAATTTCAACTCAAAATGGGCCTTTTAACTTTAAATCAAATTCCATGTCATCATGTGTTAGCCAATGAAATTTCTTTAAATTTGAAATATCGTATAGGTCTTAAACACTTTTTTAATATAATTTTGGGGATAGGTATCATTAAAAAAACTACTTTTTTTGTTTGTATTTTCGACATCTCTCCAGTGTTTTTACTCAAATTTCGATCGGGAGAGCTCGTTGGAAGCGGAATTAGATTCTGCATCCAACGAGCTCTCCCGATCGAAATTTGAGTAAAAACACGGGGAGATATGTCGAAAATACAAACAAAAAATTAGTTTTTTTCATGTCTTCCTTCAAAATTAATAAATATTATTTTATTAATTTTTTTTAGGAGGCCCATTTTGAGGTGAAATTTCCTCTAATGTGAATCTTGTCATACATTTGGAAGCCCCACTGTCTATAATCTAATCATTGCTTCCATGTGTGATGTTTCCCATGAGGGCGGAAATCAAAACATATTCTTCATCACTTGAAGAATCATCACTTTCTTGCTTGTTTGTCTTTGTGGAAGGTTCATCATCTTCTGTAGCATGAGCATGATGTCTTCTCTTGTTGTTTTTCTTCTTGTGAGAGTTTATTTTGTTTCTAGGACAATCTTTGGCATAGTTTCCTATTTCATCACAAGTATAACATCTGAGTTGAGCTTTCTTGGAGGAAGAATGCTTACCTTTAGAACGATGATGATGGTCCCTTTTGTTTTTCTTGGATTGAACTATGAGAGCTTGATCTTCACTTCCCATATTTTCTTCTCAAGCTACTATCCGAGCTTCTTCTTGTGAGCATTCTTCCCATAGTCTATTGAACTTGACTAGCTTCTTTCTGGCACAGATCCCTTGAATGAAAGAGTCCCATGTCTTAGGGAGACCATTCAAGGTGGTCATTACAATCTCTGAATTCTCCACTTCTTCATCCACTGATTCAAGTTGTTCTCTTATCTGGGAGACCCTTGTGAAGTATGAATGTATGGTCTCCGCATTTTGAATCTTCACATTCTTCAACTGGTTCCTCAAAGTCATTTTCCAGTTTATGTTCTTTCCTTCAAACATTTTGGTTTGGGCATCAAACATAGCTTTAGGTGTCTTTAGGGAGGACACCTATGGTATGAGGTGATCCTTAATTGAATCAGCAATAATCCTTTTATCCATAACCAACTTCTTCTTATGTAAGGCCTTAGCCTCATCTCCCTTTGGAACTGGAACCTCCTCATTGATGTAGGAGTCCAACTCATTTTCTTCCAGGACTAGGGAGATCCTATACTTCCAAGCTCGGAAGTTATTATCCCCTCAAGCTTTTCATCAAGCTTGGTATGGTGAGACATCTTAACTGAGAACCTCAAATGGAAATACAAAAGATTTATATCTTACCAGGTCAAGATGTCGGAACTGGATCTGAAGCTGAATTTTTGCAGTGCTAGTTCAGGAGCATATTAGGGTTTGAATTTCCCATAGTTTTGTCCAACCAAATGCTTTGATCTTGATATCTAAACTTCAAGTTTGAGGAGGAGATCAATCCAGGCCTGGGCTCACTCAAAAATTCCACTTCTATGGAAAGCCCTAATTTCCGGTAGTAGTGAACTAAAAAATGATCAGAATCAGATTCTACTTCGACAGAAAGATGCGCCCTAGGGAGGAGAGTCATCCCAACCTTCTTTTGCTGAAAATATGTGGAGAGGGATCCAAAAAGTAGGAAGCCCTAGTTCCCGTAGCTGCACAGTGTCTTCTTCTTAGGTTAGCTCTGATACCGTGTTAGAATTTTATCATTCAAGCTAGCATTATGTTAGGATCTTTAACTAAGAGAATAACAAGCACAGCAATCAAACACAAGAGACAATGAACACAAGGTTTTTCCTTGGGGAAATCATAAATGGAGAAAACCCCACAACTTCCTCAGAGATAGAATCAGCACCAAAAGTAAAACCCCAAAACAGTAAGATGATCTCCCGACAGCAGTAATCTCTTTCTTTCTAGCCCCAGCAACTTATTTTCCCTCATCTATGCACTACAACTGAGTGTGATTAAGTGTGTTATAAATAGAGAGGATCACTCTCTATTTATACTAATTCCTGACTTGACAATAACTCACTAGGGCCGACTTCACTAGGAGAGTCTAATAACCCTAGGGCCCCAGAACTACGGGGATTTTAACCCTTGATTAATAGGAGGGTTACCCACAATGAATTGACATGACTTTTTTACATTATAGAAACTCCTGATCAGAACATCGGGGCATGAAATGAATCAATTACATTACAAGCACTTCCCGGAATAAACATTGAGTTACAATACATAAGATATTCAAGTGAATACATTCCGAAGTTACAATTACATCAACAAAAGTAACTACTCTTTGATATTCACTAGTTTGTTCTGGGCCCTAATCATCCCAGATGATTCTTTTGAACCAATAGGTGTTAGTGAAGTTCTAATTGAACCAGAACTTAGGTATAATCAGACAGACTTTCCATCGATAGAGATAGAAAATCTGCAAGCTGACAATTTTGCATGAAATTATAATACACCTCTCACAAATTTAAGTGATCCTATATCAATTCAAGTTCGTCCCTTTGGTTCATCTGATTTTGGTGTTCCTGTAATGTCCCTTTTTAAGAAATTTTATTACAATGACCAATTGTTCACTTTTTTCCCTATTTCGACCTTTGACTAATTTTGATGTCTAGGTATCCAAATTGACCCAAATGCTCTCATATCTTCTGAGAAGGTATATGAATGATATCAAGACTTTATTGTGATTTTCATGGATGATTTATGACCCTCCAAAGACTTTTGAAAACTTTTATAATATTCTGTCCAAGGTAGGAGTTTTCACTAGCAAATTGGGGTTCCAATTACCCCAAGGTAAATGTTGAAAATGGCTTTCCAAATGCTCCAAAACCCACTCAAATTTATGAATAGATGAAAATTATGTTTAAGTTAAATTATTGAGGTCTCATGTGCATCATTATTCATTTTATAAATTATGTTATAACCCTCTCCCAAACTGCTACAAAATCACTAGTTCGACCCTTGGGGAAATGGCACCAAATCTTCTCCAAATGCAAATAAACTGAGTAAGATGATTTCAAATGCTTAAGTGATGGATATGAAAATGTTAATACTCCTCAATGGAATTCCATTCATCATAAATATATCATATAAACATTATTTCATTCGAAATCATCACCTTTACAATGGCATACATCAATATAGTGGGGAAATGGTCATTGTTTGCTCATTAAGAATCACTTTTACGTACAACCATTTGGTATTTCGACATGATAATTTATGAATATGAATGAAAGAGTATATTAATATTATTACAATCATAAATGTACCATTATAATATCTCCCAAAGAGTACAATAGCTCACCTGAAGTGCAATCCCTCCATGAGCAAGACTATGCAATAAAAACTGGAAATGGTTGAGAGAATGTGTTGCGCTAGAAGAAACCATGATTTTCCATATAGCTTACACATGAAAATAAAAACTCCATTAAATATCCATGAAATACCTTAATGGCCTCTCCAAACACCAATTTTGATGGGAATGTTTCACCCTCGAAATTGGCTAAGGAAAGAAACCAGTCATCCACTAGCTCTCTCTCTTCATAAATGCAAATTTCTCAAATGATAAAAATCCCTTCTCTTGGTTGAACCCTGTATTTTATAAAAATCCTTATCCTTATAAGGTTATCAATCCATCCACAAACTCAAGCCAATTTGAATTAGGGTGTGTGCTCAATATTTTCCATGTGTCCTCCCTTTCGTGGCCTTCCATTTCCCCCAATTCGAGTAGGGACCCAATGAGCTTCCCAAACTCACATGAGTTCCCTATTGGATGTTATATTTAGAACTGAAATTTCATAATGGTTAGATGTCATCCTTCAGGTCTGCAATATGTTATAAATTTCATAACATCTTCATCATCGATGTCATAGATGTCATAGATGTTAGGGAATCTAGCCCAAGTGTCCAAGAATCTCCCATTTGACTCTTCCTCTTCCATGTAAGTTACATTTCTTTCCAAATTATACCTATGATGCATATGGCCAAGTGTATAAGACTTCTAACTTATCCAAGAACATTAGGCTTCCCATGGATTCAAAATTGCAGGAGGAGGATGCCATGTGGCACATAAATTCTAGCTTATGTGGGCCCCATAATCTCCTTGTGTCTCCATGCTCAATTTCCACTTCAATTTTATCTTGTATTTATTTAATTATCTCCATTATTAAATATTTATTCCATTCTAATGTCTGACCATCATTTATTATCTCCCTTATTAAAATTCCAAATGTATCCATCCAACCTAGGGAACTAGTAGGATTGATGGAATTGTCCTACTATGCAATTATTTGAATGGGGGCATTACAGTCCTTCCCACCCAAGATTGCTTGTCCTCAAGCAATTTCATATTTGGATTCTACAAAATATTCTCCTCTTCCCATGTGTCATCTTCACTTGGTAGATCCTTCCATTGTACTAAGTATTCTTTGATAATTCTTCTTCTCAATCTCCTTTCCCTTGTCTTCAAAATCGTTTTCGGAACAAGTATGAGCTGACCTTCATCATCAAAAGGAGGAAGTATTTCTGAAGTGACAATTTGCTAACCAAGATATTCCATGAGACAAGAAACATGAAATACATTATGGATTTTAATCCCTTCCTGAAGTTCTAATTCATATGTTACCTCCCCAATCTTTCGAACTACCTTGTATGGGCCATAGTATCTTGGTTTTAACTTTTCTAATCCATTCTTTTTGAGATATGTTTGTTTATATGGATGCAACCTAAAATATACTAAATCATTAACCTGAAAGTTCCTTTATTCTCTATGTCTATAAGGTGGTATTTGAATGGGTGAAATACCCTCCTCCAAAACAATGTTGTGCTCAACCCCCCTATCAGGTGGTCTCCCATGTGGAAGATCTCAAAAAAAAAATTCATACTTTTGCAATAGTCTCTCTATCTCCTTTGGGTGTTCATAAACCTTTATTTTTGGATTGGGAGATTTGATATGACATTCAACGGACCATTCTATGTCCCCATGACTCAATATAGATTTCATATTATTGCAAGTCACTACTTGATTTGGGTAAGTGTGCTACCCTCTCACAACCCTTAGTACACCTTTCGAATATTGAAATTTGATCTCAGGAATTTGATAATTTATTGTATTCTCCCCTATCAAACACAACCATTTCACTTCCAAAACCACATTATTATCAGCAACATTAACCACATAAAAACTATCAACAAAAGTATAGTTACCTACGATGACTTGCAGCTTTGGAACCCATGTTTTGCACTACATTGTGTTGTGACTGAGAATGACAATTGTGAAGCCATCGAATGGTTCAATGGGTATAATCCCTTTCTATAAAATTTCTGCATCAATTAATTTATGTTTGGCTCCTCCATCTACCAAAACTGAAGCTCTTTTTCCTAGTACCACACCCTTGCATTGAATAGTGTGATAGTGAGGCACTACTGAAAGTACTACCATTCTTGCTTTGTCCGGTGAAGACTAATTTTATCCTTGTCTTTCTTATTCAACTGCATCTCATATGCCTCCTCTTTATCTGAAAATTGTCCTTCTTCATCCATACCCCCTATATACTCATCATTATCAGAAAATACTTCTATGTATTGAGCTTTTCCCTTATTACATTTATGCTTCGATGTCCATGGTTGGAAGCATGTGAAGCACAACTTTTTTCTTCTAAGTTCATCCCTGTTTAGTCCTTATTTATTATTCTTTTCAAATGAATCTCTTTACTAAGTATTCTTATCATATGCATCTCTTTTCCAAGGTTTCTCTCTAAATTTGAAGTTAGGCTTGGGAGGAAATCGTGTTCTAGGAAGCAGATTTTGGAGATCTCTAGTCAAGCTCATTGCATCTTTTAATGTAGTGGGATTGTGGGATTTGACCAAATCTTTTAAGGGTTCATCCAAACCTTCATTTAACAGCAATACTAACCTTCCCATAGAAATATCAGCCGCCTTGACTGATAATTTTTGAAATTCCATCATATAATAAGTAGGGGTCCCGACTTGCTTCAATTGGGCTAGTTCTTTGAAAAACAATTCTAGATCTTTTTTCTCAAAAATCTATAGTACCCTGTTAATAAATTCTCCATATGTTTTAACCTGATCATGAACCAATTTTTTCAGGCCATGGAACCACCATTCATTGGCATCTCCTTCCAAGTGCAAAATGGAAATTTTTAAGGCATCTTCTTCCACCATCGGATTCAGTTGAAAATACACATCTAATGTTTGCACCCAAGTGTTAGCAGAACTTTGAGAGGAACCATCAAAAGTAGGGAGTGGCACTTTACCAAGGGCACAATTTAATTCTTTGTTTTGGTATATATACCTATTACCTTCCTTCTTTTTGAGTTTGTTTGCAACAATAAAGTACTGATAAAATGTTAGACTTTTCTTACAAACTTCATCCAATTGACCCCATTCTTTCACCATTGCATCAAGTTCATATTGAATGTTAGGCTCTTCTTTGGGTATAATAAATTTAGGTGCAGTAGGCCTTGGTGTTTATGAAATTCATGGGTCTATTACGGGGTCCCGTGCTTGAGAAAGTATTCCCACCCATTGTCTTCTTTTCTTCTAATTGTGAACTACTGCTACCTCTTATTACTCCTTTGTTTCCAAATTGGCTAGCCATCAATTCGAATACTTTCATAAGATGTTGGGTCATGTTCTTGGTTATGTCATCAAAGATATTTTTCATGAGTTTAAGCTATTCCTCCTTATAATCAGGGATTCCCTTCCCCTCATTAGTCATAGTTTCAGCAAAATGTACCTCTTCTTCTTCAAAACAAAAAACACACCTCAACTGCAGGTTATAAGGGTGGTGGCTTATTTATTTGACCCCTTTTTAAGACCATAAGGTGCCAATACCATGCTATTATACCACTGTAATGTCACCTTTTAATAAATTTTCTTAAAATGACCAGTTGTTCACCTTTTTCCCTATTTCGACCTTTGACTAGTTTTGATGTCTAGGTCTCCAAATTGACCCAAATTCTCCCATATCTTCTGAGAAGGTATATTAATGATATTAGTAAATTAATATGATTTTCAGGGATTATTTATGACCCTCCAAATACTTCTTCATACTTTTTTAGTTTTATGTCCAAGGTAGGATTTTTCACTAGCAAATTGGGGTTCCAATTCCCCTAGGGTAAATATTGAAAATGGCTTTCCAAATGCTCCCAAACCCACTCTAATTTCTGAAAAGAGTGAGAGAATGTTTAAGGAAATTATTAATGTCTCATTTTAATCATTATTCAGTTTATAAATGCTTTTATAACCCTCTCCCAAAAGCTACAAAATCACTAGTTCGACCCTTGGGGAAATGGCACCAAATCTTCTCCAAATGAAAATAAACCGAGTAAGATGAAATCAAATGATTAAGTGCTGGATATGAAACTTTTAATACTCATAAATTGAATTCCATTCATCATAAATATATCATAGAAACATTCTTTCATTCTAAATAATCACCATTACAATGGCATACATCAATATAGTGGGGAAATGGTCATTGTTTGGTCATTAATAATCACTTTTACATAAAACCATTTGGTATTTCGACCTGATACTTTATGAATATGAATAAAATAGTATATTACACTTATTAAAATCATAAATTGACCATGAGAATCTCTCCCAAAGGGTACAATATCTCACCCAAAGCGCAATCCCTCCATGAGCAAGAATATGCAATAAATACTAGAAATGGTTGAGAGAATGTGTTGCACTAGAAGAAACCATGAGATTCCCTGTAGCTTACACTTGAAAATATAAACTCCATTAATATCCATGAAATACCTTAATTTTCTCTCCAAACACCAACTTGGATGGGAATCTTTCACCCTCGAAATTGGCTAAGGCAAGAAACTAGTCATCCACTAGCTCTCTCTCTTCACAAATGCAAATTTATCAAATGATAAAAATCCCTTATCTTGGCTGATACCTATATTTTATAAGCATAATTAGAATTATAAGTTTACCAATCCATACACAAACTCAAGCCAATTTGAATTAGGGTGTGTGCTCAATATTTTCCATGTGTCCTCCCTTCCCTAGCCTTCCATCTTCCCCCAATTCAAATAGGGACCCATTAAGCTTCCCCAACTCACATGAGCTCCTTCCTGGATGCTATATTTAGGCCTGAAATGTCATAATTGTCATATTTAAGAATTCAGGTCTGCAATATGTCATAAATGTCATAGCATCTTCATCATAGATGTCATAGATGTCATAGATGTTAGGGAATCTAGCCCAAGTGTCCAAGAAGCTCCCATTTGACTCTTTCTCTCCCATGTAAGTTAAATTTCCTTCCAAATTAGACCTGTGATGCATATGGCCAAGTGTATTATCCTTATAAATCATACAAGAACATTAGGCTTTCCATGGATTCGAATTTGCAAGAGGATTCCATGTGGCACAGAAATTCTAGCTTGTGTGGGCCCCATAATCTCCATGTGTCTCCATGCTCCATTTCCACTTCAATTTTATCTTGTATTTATTTAATTAGCTCCATTATTAAATATTTATTCCATTCTAATGTCTAAACATCATTTATTATCTCCTTTATTAAAATTCCAAATTTATCCATCCAACCTAGGGAACTAGTATGAATGATGGAATTGTCGTGCTATGCAATTATTTGAAAGGGGACATTACAGTTCCTTTGAGTCTAGGTATGTCTAGTTAAAGAGAAGGTATGTCTACCCCTACCTCAGCCATGATGGCTTGTGGATTCTCTCCTCCACCAGTGAGTTCCACAAGACCTAATGCATCTGCTGCACTTGTGGTGTCGTTGAACTTTTCAACTCCAGTTTCTTCTAGTGCTTGAGTAGTTAATCCCTCGACACCTTCAAACATTACTATTCAGTCTAGTGGGTGGTCACTGGGATACCTAGTGCAGATTTTAATTCTTCTCCCTTCATAAAAAATCCTCAAAGTGGCCCTAGTGGATCCACTTATTTTGTTCAAGGATTTATGTGGAACGGGGGGCACATTCCCCCATCCACACCTTATGTAGGACCATCAGAATCCCAGCTTCCTCAACAATCCTCCATCTTAATCTCAGCTTCCTTACAGAAATATTTGAACTAATTAATAGTGAATTATCCTCCATTTTCGGATCTCAAAGTCTTGATATTCTTTTTGGATAATTTTTCCACAAGAGACTTGAGTTCTTTGAATCTTTCAAATACTTCATATTTTCCTTTCAGGAAGTAAATTCAAGTCTTGTAGGAGTATTCATCTATAAAATAAACATAATACACATACACGCTTATTGAAGTGGTTGACATTTGACCGCATATATCTAAATAAACAATATCCAAAATTTATTTTGCTTTATTGTTGTTGCTTGGAAATGGGTTCTTGTTGTTCTTACCTTGAGCACATCCTTTGCAAAATCCTTCATGATTGACTTGAAATTCTGGTAAACCTGTGACAACCTTGCTCACAATTGGTAGTGCTTTGTAGTTCACATGAGCAAGTCTTATGCGCCATAATTCACATGGGTTGATTGTACTTGTTGTAAGGGTTGAGTATGCATGTCCCTTTAGCTTGTAAAGTACTCCTTCTACTCCAATCACAACCGCATCATTTATTGTCTTTCCCTTTGGCCACATTAGTAATTCTCCATCTAAAAAACAACTATGAAGCCCTTCTTATCTAGAGTTGAGATAAAAAGTATAATTATTTTTCAATCCTGAGACATATAATACTTCCTTCATCTTCATAAACTTCCTTGAGTCCAATTTGTAAAAGGATTCTCCGATATTGTTGATGGGATATTGATAGTCATCTGCAAGCTTTACTTTATAAGGAGAGTATTTCTAGACAAGGCCTTGAAAAGAGTATTTATAACTAGTCATATTTTTGGAAGCTCCACTAT
Organism: Pseudotsuga menziesii; assembly: GCA_001517045.1. NCBI lineage: Eukaryota > Viridiplantae > Streptophyta > Pinopsida > Pinales > Pinaceae > Pseudotsuga > Pseudotsuga menziesii. The sequence continues at coordinate 620,368 of LPNX010398302.1, forward strand.
ATATAATTCATGTGTCACTTCCGTCAGAGACTAATCCAGTAAGGGTTGATATCAAGACATATTATTCAGTGGAGTCTCCATATTCATTATCTGTTTCTTTGTCTGAGTCATCATATTCTACTGCATGGGCATGGGACTTCTTACTTCCCTTCTTTAATTGTTATGCTTTAAATGGACAATTTATTGCAATGTGTCCAATCTTATGACATATGAAGCATTGAAAATATGAGAAGTCTCTTTTGTGTCTTGAGTTCCTTTCAAAATTTTGATTTATTTTGGGATATTGATCACGAACCTTTCTCTGCATGAGCTTCCAAGGCTTGATCATCATCATCATTTAACATTTCTTCTCTGATGATTATTCTTCCGTCTTCCTACACACACTCCTCACAAATTATACTAAACTTGGTGAGATTTCTTCTAGCACATATACCTTTGATGAAATATTCTCAATCCCTTAGGAGACCATTCAATATGGTCATCACAACTTATGCTTCCTCCACCATGTCATCGATATCCTCCAATTTTTTATTTATTTGAGACACTCTTGTAAAGTATGGATGCATCATTTCTCCCTTTTGAATCTTCACTCCCTTGAGTTGATTTCTCAAGTTCATTCTTTTGTTGATGTTCTTTTCAAATATATTTTTCAGAGCATCAAACATTTCTTTTGGAGTATTCTTTGATGATACTTGAGGATTCAAATGATCCTTGGCAGAGTCAGCTATGATCCGTTTGGATTTGATAATGTCCTTCTTGTGCTTGGCCTTTTCTTCATCTCCCTTTGGATCCTTGATATCTTCTTTGATGTATCATTCTAGGTCATTTTCTTCAAGGATGAGCATGATTATGTAATTCCATACTCTAATTTTTTTTGCTCCTTCAATATTTTCATAAATATTGGTTTTGTTTGTCACCTTCAAGGAATGAGAACCTCAAATGGAAATATAGGAAGTATTACTTACCAATTTGAGGACTACTTCTAGAACCTCCTCCAGGATGACCTAGGGAGGCTCCTTTTAAACTTTTGATTTCTTCTGGGAGATTGATCACAGACCTTTCTCTTTTTTTATCCTTTATTTGCATGAGATGCCAAGGATTTATCTTCATCATCATTTAACTTTTCTTCTTAGATGATTATTCTTCCTTCTTCCTACACACACTCCTCATAAATTTTGTTGAACTTGGTGATATTTCTTCTATCACATGTACCTCTAATGAAAGATTCACAATTCCTTGGGATACCATTCAAGGTGGTCATCACAACTTTTGCTTCCTCCACCATGTCACTAATAGCCTCCAATTTTTGTTTTATTTGAGACATTCTTGTAAATTATAACCGCATGGTTTCTCCCTTTTGAATATTCACTCCCTTGATTTGATTTCTCAAGGTCATTCTTATGTTGATGTTCTTTTCTTCAAATAGATTTGTCAAAGCATCAAACATTTCTTTTGGATTATTCTTCAAGGAATAAAATGATCCTTGATGGAGTCATCTATGATAAGTTTTTCTTTGATCATGTCCTTCTTGTGCTTGGTATTTGCTTCATCTCCCTCTGACTCCTTGACCTCGTCTTTGGTGTAGCTTTCTAGGTCATTTTCTTCAAGGATGAGCATGATTCTATACTTCCATGCTCTAAAATTTTATGCTCCTTCAATATTTTCATCAAGCTTGGTTTTGTTTGTCATCTTTAAGGAATGAGAACCTCAAATGGAAATATAGGAAGTATCACTTAACATTTTGAAGGTTGCTTCTAGAACCTCCTCTAGGATGACCTAGGGTTTGATGGTTAAAAAATAATTTTTCACTTATGAAAAATTATAGGGATGAATGGTGGAAAATATATGCCTCCCCAAGGCTATATAGATTATATCTTTCTTTTCTTGAATTTGGAGACAAAACCTAGGAAAATATGAATCCCTAGTTCCTCTTAGCTGCAGTGACAGGTCAAAAACTAAAAAATCTTCAGAATTGAATTATGCCACCATAGAAAGATGTGCCCTCCTAGGGAGAGTTAAACTAACCTTTTTTTAGTTGATATGACGAGGGAGTTTCCCAAAATACAAAGCCCTATCTTCTTGTACTGCGGGAAAAATACCTACATAATGTCTTCTTTCAGGTTGGCTCTGATTCCATGTTATATTTTTAAAATTGTTATGCCCAATAATAAGAAGATCACTAAAAGAATTACAAGCACCGAAATATAAAGAAGACACAAATATTTATCCTGGGAAACCCTCATGTGAAAAAAAAAACCAGCAAAACTTCCTCGATATAGAATCCAACCAATTACAGTGTAATACCACAAGACTAAGATAGATTGCTTCTCCTCCTCCATATGGACTCCTCTTTATTTCTCTGGCGAACATGCTTAAGTTGTGAGTGTTCCAAATGAGGAGTGTGCCTCATCTATTTATAAACATCAACTATGAAGTCTAATAATCCAACAGGGCCAAATTCATCTTCCCATTGGGGCCGACTTGTCCTAGGAGACATAAAAATACATTTTAATCATTTTTTTTGGTACTTTTTGTTTAAATTATTGTGCCATTGATATACCGGAAATGAGTGCAATTGAATTGTATAATTATGCAGTTGAATGGAATAAAAATTATACACTGAACAAGACAAATTTCACAAGAAATGGATAAGAAATGCTTAGTAAATTACAACAATAATCTTAATTATTAATCCCAACAATATACAATGATGTTACATAAAGGATAATTCAAATCATGTCTAATTATTAATCCCAACAGTATACAATCATGTTACATAAAGGATAATTCGAATCATGTGGACATGATTAGAATCCACCAACTCAATCCTAACTTACTGGCTAACTAGACTTGTCTAAATCACTACCGGAGCTCACTATTCTAACTCCAGATGTCTAATTCAATCTCTCAATCAGTTAACCCTGTTAAACTGAGGAGGTAGGTGAGAAATGGCACACACCCCAATGAAACCATGCAACACTGGTGCTAATTGAATTGGAGGACATCTAACTGAATGTAACTGGAGCATAAATTAGCTTAACTAGGCACCAACTACCAACAACTAAAGGAGGTTGGTGGTGGCACTCTCATTGGATCCTAAATTGTAGGGATTGGTCTAAGAGGCACATAAAATGATACATGAACATGCAATCAGTTGCAGTTAACCTCTATATGTGTTCCCCACACTCTAGTGGTTGGTACTGGTGGCACCAATATCCTAAGTGGACCCAATGTCAAGCAATGACTCCTAAGTTAGGAAAATATAATATAATAGACTAAGTATGGACAAGGGAGGATTGTAAATCCTAACACCCCCCCTTAATCCTAACATGGACAAATGCGGTCCCTGGAAACAAGGCCAAAAGTCACCTGTTACAATTTAAAAGAAAAGAGTTTCTTAATAAATTGAGGAAATAGGGGAAAAACTCATGGGAAAAACACCCCCTCAAAATAAGCAGGAACATGAACTATGAATCAAGCCTTTACACCTAAAAGAGATCTGAGAAAGACAAATATAGTTTCTATGAAAGACTTTTGAATATGTCTGCAATCTAATCCTCTGTAGCACAGGAATGCAGTGTGATAGTTTTGTCATGCACTAGTTCCAGAATATAATGCATGTGAACCTCAATGTGCATTGTTCTCTGCTTCTGAACTAGATCACTGGAAATTTTTATTCTACTCTGGTTGTCACAATAAATGTCCACTGAAGGTGATGTGCAAATCTCAAATTTTGTCAAGATTCCATGCATCCAAACTTCTTGAATAGTTTCATTCACAACTCCCCTATAATTTGCTTCTACTGAAGAGAGTGCAAGTGCTTCTTTCTTCTTGTTGGATCAACAAATTGGCTTAGGTCCAATCATAAACACAAAGCCTGAAGTGTATTTTCTATCATTCCCATATCCAGCTAAGTCTGAATCTATAAATGATATGAGATCAAGTTGTGCACCAAGTGCATAATGAATCCCATAATCTCTAGTACCTTGCACATAGTGCAAGATACGCTTTACTGCCTTCCAATGCAGGCTCATGCATGTACCTCGCAGCAGCACTCACATTAGGATATGTCTAGTCTTGAATGTGTGAGATATAGAAGGATCCCAATGAGTTTCCTGTAAAGAGTGTTGTCTACCAATGGTGTAGAGCCACCTTCCTCTAGCATGATGCCAGAAAGGAAAGGAAAAGGGTCTTCCTTGCAGTCTTCCATGTGGAATATTTTGAGCATGTCTGATGAGTATCTAGACTGTGAGATCATTATTCCCAAAGTATTTTGACTTACTTCGAGACCAATGAATTGCCGTAACAGTCCTAGATCAGTCATAGAAAATTATTTGTTCAGAGTAGACTTGATGCTTCTCAATCCAGCAGCAGAGCTGCTAGTAATGAGCAAGTCATCCACATACAACACAATCAATAGCAAGGATCCCTCTTTCTTCTGCATGTAAACATTGCAATCTGATTTGCATCTTTCAAATTTATGTGACATGAGGAAGGCATCCATTTTGGAATACCATGCCATTGGGGCTTGTTTGAGCCCATAGAGTGATTGCCTCATTCTTCAAACTAAGGAAGGATCCTCAAGGTACCCCTTGAGTTATTTCATGTAAATCTCTTCCTTCAAGTCACCATGGAGGAAACCACTTTTCACATCCATGTGATGTACCTCCCATCTATTTGAAGCTACAACTGCTAATACAAGTATGATAGAATCCACTCTTGCTGCTGGAGTGAATGTCTCATTATAGTCCAATCCTTGAACCTATGAGTATCCTTTGGCCACCAACCGAACCTTGTACTTCGTTGTGGTTCCATCAAAGGATATCTTAGTCTTGTAGACCCATTTGCACTGAACAATTTTCCTCCTTGGAGGTAAGGAGACAAGTTCCAAGGTTTTATTTCCATGTAGCAAATCAAATTCCTCATCCATAGTTGCCTGCCATATTAGATCATGGCAAGCTTCCTTGAATGTTGGAGGATCTGGCCCCAACATCATGAAGCACCTCTCAGGGAAAAGTGGATATGTGTGGGATAGTGCAACATTCTCTTTCTGATACTGGGACCTCATTCTTCTCTTATCATCTAGATTCCCAGCACCATCCCCAACTGCTTTAATGAGATGTTGAGCCCATTTAGGCTTTTGAGATGAAGTGGATGTTGAATCTAGATCTAGATCTATTTTAGCTATAAACTCGGTATCAAAATCATGTTGGTATTTCTCTTCTTCTGAATCTGAATCTGAAATGTTGGACAATAAATCTTTATCTACAATAGGAAGTAGAGGAGTTTTGATAACTTTATCTACTTCGAATAAAAGTTGTGGTTGTACTAGATCTGAGTATGGCATGAAATATGAGAATGCATATGCCTTGGAGGCATGGTCTACAATTCCTTTCACTATTGTCTTCCCAATTGATATTTTTGTGATCTCTACTAAGTTAGGGCTAAATACCAATTGCTTTGGTGAGCCAATGTGACTCATGTGATATACAGACAACAAATTTGTTGCAAGGGAGGGCACATAGAGTACATCTCTGAACTCTCCATGTTTGATTTTATTAGAAATTCTTCCTACTACTGGGATATGAGAGTCATCACCCATATGAATAGTATGCCCTCCTGTGAGATTGAGAGTGGTGAAGAATTCCTTGGAGGAAACCATGTGGTTGGATGCTCTAGAATATATCAAGTAAGCCTTCGATCGAGTGAGGTCAACCTTCAAGGCATGGCACTTCTCATGATATCTTGTTGATTGTCTAGCATCAGACTTCTTTACTCTTTGTGGGAGAGAAATTTTGTTCTGTTTGAGGAGGAATGAAAATTGGTCGATCTACTTCTTCATGCACTAGATTTCAGGATGAAAGCCTCTCAAACAATAGGGACGCTTAGTATTTTCAAACGTTTTCTTTCTCTTGGAGCCCGAGGCACCTTCAGAAGACTTCTGACTCTTGTTTAGCTTCTAATAGGAGGCTTTAGGCTCCTTCCCTTGTGCTTCCATTTAGCTTGCACATTGGTCGAGTCCGACATCAAAAGAGCTTGGTTCTTAGAAGTTTGGAGGACTCCCATTTGGACCAACTTATCATGCTCATGGATTAAAGACTCGGTAAAGCCATCCAGTGAAGGAATCTTCCAATTTGGGATGGAAGATATTCTAGAATAGAAGGTAGAGACAAAGACAAAGTACTCAAAACCAAGTTTGTTGAGCACAGAGAGCACAAGCTTCTCATCCCTCCTCTTTATTTTGCATTGCTTACATTGTAGTGATAGAGACTTAAATTTTGTGAAAAATTGTTGGATAGTTTCGAAACTGCTGGGCTGCAATGCAATTAGATCGTTCTCCAATATATTCTCTCGAATCTCATATTGTTTTCCAAACAATAATTCGATCGTCTCCCAATATTATTTAGGAGTCTTCAATCCTTCAAGATGAAAGAGGAGATCACGGGATATGTGAGTGCAAAGGAAGCCAAATGCTTCATCGAACTGATTCAAGAATTTATTTTTCTCAATAGGATGATTAAGTTCTGTCTCTATGCCCATAGTCAACCTATACAAGCCAAGCTTACGTAAGGAGACCTACATATCTACCCTCCAATCAACATAGTTGAAGGGTGTAAGGATCCGGGGTAAAAGAGTTGAGGAATCAATCAATTTTCCTTCTGAACAGTTAATTCTTCAATCAAGCTATGTAGTAGCTATAAGAAACACTACAAAAACACAATCAATTCATACTTATGTTAGAATCAATCCTTCCATATCGATATGTACACTTTCTTAAGGTATGTCACGCTTGTAGAGACTTCTCTAGATGAATCCAGAGTTAGCAATGCACACTTTGCAGGACTTATGTGGAAACCCAGTTGCTTCTAGTGTACAATGGAGATTTGAGAGACTTGATGCTTGCTTGAATAGGCTCTAATACCATGTTTAAATTATTGTTCCATTGATCTACAAGCAATGAGTGCAATTGAATTGTATAATTGTGCATTCGAATGGAATGAAAATTGTACACTGAACAAGACAAATCTCACAAGAAACTGATAAAAAATGATCAGTAAATTACAACAATAATCTTCATTATTAATCCCAACAGTATACAATGATGTTACATAAAGGATAATTCGAATCATGTGGATATGATTCAAATATACCAACTCAATATTGACTGACTGGCTAACTATAAGTGTCTAAATCACTATCGTAGCTCACTAGTCTAACTCCATATGTCTAATTCAGTCTCTCAATCAGTTACACCAGCTAAACTAAGGAGGTAGGTGAGAAATGGAACCTACCCCCATGCATCCATGAAATACTGGAGTTAACTCAACTGGAGGACATCTAAATGAATGTAACTGGAGCATAACTTAGCTTAACTAGGTACCAACTACCAACAACTAAAGGAGGTTGGTGGTGGCACTCCGAGTGGCTCCTAAATTGTATGGATTGGTATTAGAGGCACATAAACTAATGCATGAACATGTAGCCAGTTGCAGTTAAACTCTATATGTGTTCCCCACACTCTAGTGGTTGGTACTGGAACCAATATCCCAAGTGGACCCAATATCAAGTAATGACTCCTAAGTTAGGAAAATATAATCTAATAGACTAAGTATGGACAAGGGAGGATTATAAATCCTAACACTATTGACCCAACTTACAACATAGGTTTTACCTCAAGACTTTGCATGACCAATTACAACAATTGACATCCCTAATCGGAGGAACAACATCTCCGGAAGGGATGGACAACAATAATATAATAATAATTACAATACAATATCTTCCGTAGTTACATTATTTCAACATTCCTCATGGTGTTCACTGTAGAAAACTTATATTTTTTCATTGTAGTGTCCATCCTCATGATGCCTTGAAGCGCCATCTAACTCTATCATGTATTCCTTCCAAGAGATCACCTTGGAGCCTAATTTAGTATTGCATTGCCTATAATGCAATTATAAATATGTTTGTGGTATGTTCATTACCTATTGTTTTTTCTTTAAAATAAATTGTGAATACCCAGCCCCCTTTTCTAGACATAATTTTACTTTAGTGTTATGTGTCCAGTATGCATCAGGTCTTCAATACGTTTTAAAGTAGAAGTGTAAGGTTTCACTTTTCTATCCAACTAATGCCAATCTCTTAAGTTTTTTACATGGATCAATTTTAATCCAAATTTTGTGTATAATCAACCATGATAATTTTAACACATCACATTTCAACTCAATATGGCATTCCAACTCATTATTGAGTTGGATATCAAATTTCCACCTCAACAAATTTGATTAAGTTGATACTTCATTAAATATACATAGTCCAAGTATGATATGAAAATGTTTGGACACTAAAAACTAATATATAATCTGCTTCCATGACTCATTTAGGCATTTAACTTCCTACCGGATAAGTACTTTATACTTTAGAGAGAATAATTCATTTGATATAATAAGGGTTAATTGTCAATTCAATCTAAGAGATTTTATTGGTTTTGCAAGGGAATTCTCTATCATGTGTTCATTTATCCTTAAAAAACCATGGAATGGTAACTAGAAAAGAAGAACATAAATACAGTTCTACAAACTAGGTACATAAATTTTAGATTAGTTGACCTAATCTACAAAATTATTAACTGTGTATCGCTAATATAAAGATTTAAGGATTATATACTACATGTTATATTGAATATTGAATGTTTAACCATTTAAGAAGTTAGAGTGAACGATGAAGGGTGGACGACATACGAGGAGTAAGGGTTTTAAGGTTTTCTAATAGTTTTGCATGGGCTTAGTTTTTCTAATGAGACTAGTGACTACAAGTATCGAAGGAGTGCAGGTAATTTCATTCTAGTCTTGGGTGTTTATTCACCTTTATTCTAGGTTATCACCTTTAGTATGAATAGACTCCATGTGTTAGCATATAATCAATAACATTTAAGTAGGGATAGTAAGTAAAGAAACTTATACATCAATTAAGATTATACATTCCCATTACTACCACGCATGAGTGATATAATAACTTGCCTAAATATAATGGATTACAAGTATACAAATATCATTAACCTAATTTATAACATCACAACTCTCTAATAGTTTTAGAAGTATATGAATCAATGTATATATCTTTCCTACATCATTCTTCAATATGGGCATTCAAACATTACAATTTAATAATGTTACTATATAAACTTATTTGAACAAAGTATTTCTAAGTATAAATCTTATAACAAACCCTCATCATCATCAAATATAAATTATTAAGCTAACTTGTTATTACATTGTATATATTTATAAGAAAATTCTTATGAATTGTTATTTCAAAGTTTATGATCCATAATTCAACTTGTTATAAAAAAATAAAACAAACTTATTTAAACAAATCTTTTTGAGTGTAAATCTTATAACCAACCACTCATCACCATCTAATGGAAGTTCAAAACATGATAAAATTATATTCTTAAATAGGCTTTTTATTAAAATGTATACATTTACAATAAAGGTTTCATGAATATTATTCCAATATGCAAAGTTTATGATGCATAATACACCGTATCGAACTTATATACATTACATTAAAGGATCAATTCTACCTATAACTTTGATCAAAATTTTATTTAGAGAATGTTATTGCCACTACGTGTATTAAAGGTGTGAGCATGTTTACACCCTACGTTGTATTTCAATTAAGAAGTTCAAATGGTGTTGGTAGGTTACTTACTACATTGAGTACTTGCATCAGCATGAATTACAATAAGTATATATAAATAAATAAGTTAATTTATTTAATAATAAATTTCCATAGGAATCATAACCTCATTATCAACATTAAGAAGTAAAATTAAACTTGTATTACAATCTTGAATACTAAAACACAATCTATCCAAGAAGAGAAGGAAGAATTTCAATACAAAGTAACAAGGGCTCATGTTTTCATACAACTAAACTATTGAGCCATAATACCATATGTTTATAAGATCATAAGGCCAAGGATTCAATCATAGATGCTTTGATTCTTCTTCAATACTAACCTAATATATTTTCATACATGTAAAAATCAATTATGCAAATCAAGTTTTATGACTTTTAGCAAGATTATGATTCAAAATTCAAATAATTTGGAAGTGGCATGAGCTACTACCCAGGTATATGATTTTATCAAAATATAACTTCTCATAACATATAATATATGGGGTCACAACCATTTCAATCATTTGGATTCCACCAAAGGATGAAAAAGAAATATGTTTGCCACCTTCAATAAACATTTGATCAATAATAGATAGAATATAATAGATAGCAAAATATTTGAGCAATTAGATAGCAATAAGTGGGAAATCCTTCATTAATCTTAGACTGTAACCAAGATATTGGATTAATAAGTTATCAACTACTGGGTTATAAAGGTGAATGAAGCTCAAAAAGATGCCTTAATTGATTTCCACTAATATTGATTGGTGTTGGGCTATTACCATGTCAGTAGGTACCTTGTTTAAACCCCATAGGTGAGGCACACTAGTCAACATTGACATGTTTACTAGTGATGTTATCCATGAATATGGGGAAGCATCCCTTGGGTTTCCCCCACAAATTTTACCTTGGAAAATAATGTGTAAATGAAAATAATTTTTACAAGTAATAAAAATCATACATTCAAGGTATCAACTAAGAGAAACATTTAGAACTGAATTTTCTCATGCTCCTCTCAAGATTAGATAAGATACCAAAGTTTAATTTTTAGAAAATAGTTATAACAACAACATAAAACTGTATGTGGTTTATGTGCAAGTTAGTGTTCAAAGACTAACATACATTTTTTTGATCCCATCTCATAGAAGAAAAGTCCATTATTTTCATAGTTTAAAACCCCAAATCCTAAACACGAAGTAGATTTATAGAAAATTTTTAAAATGAAAATGGGAATAATCATTATGCCCCTAATGGGATATATATGTGGTTACATGTATATATCATATGGGTTGGAATAATAGTGGACCCATAATTTAAATACTTGAGAATATGTATATATCAAGGTCAACATTATTGAATATATGGATGTATGGCTTGGATATATGGATGCATTTAGGTTATTTGGCAGTTGTTCTCATAATGTGTAAGTTTTATTGTGTGATTTGTAATTATTATCACTTCAAGATTTTTTTATACGTTTCATATAAATTTAAAGTGTGTAAGTTCATAACATTATTTCAAATATTAGGTTCATAACGTTTAGTATCATGGTATATGATTCGTGGTTTGGACACCTTCAAACAACATCTTGCATCGTTTTATCTATAACCTTTTGTAGTGAACTCCAAATTGAGTGAGTCTTGAAGGGATTGAATGAATATTTCTTACTATATATATTCCAAATTTCAACATTAGAAACATGATAATATCAAAGTGGCAAACTATACAAGTCACCGCTTTTGTTCAATCTCAAAACTTGGCTAAAACTAGTAATGTAAACTAAAAATGGAACATATGCATATTACAAAGTCCAACTGAAGTGAGATGGGTTACATTGTAGGTAAGACATTATAAGATATTATAGTTCTAAAACTCAAATATGTTGATGTGATCTAGACAACTTCACTCTACCAATAAGGGTGAACATGAGTAAGTTTTGTAAAATTGGACATAATGTTTTCTTTGCCAGTCTATATTGGATGAGAGTTGTTATCGTGGTTAATTCATTTGCTAAATGTACAAAAACCCAAACCTGTCTAATTGATTAAATTAGGTATGAACAAAATGAAATAAAGAATAAAAGGTTCACACAAGAATTACACTTATCCCTTATGTATGGAAATGAAGAAATCATTAGAATTGAGGATTCATTGCTTTAATTAAAACTCAAGAACCAATGTATGGGGGAAAGGAATAATTTACTTTAATTTATAATGATGGACAAAGTAAGAGATAGAAAAACACCTAAGAGGAGTTTGCAATAAATGGACGTTGGGCTCCTTCATAGGGTCCTTTGCCCCCTTATATGCCCAATATCCAAGTCTAGTAGGTAGTGATAACAAGATCCTTTATGAATTAATAATGATAGAAGCAAGAAAAAGGAAACAAACTCAAGATAGTGGAGAATTATAGATGATGTCCCTAAATCTCTCCAAATAAATTTTTTGAGCATAAACTTGTTCTTCTTATTTTTTTGGAATGTAACCCCATTGGTTCTTTATATATAAACAATGAAACCCCAATCTAGAATTAGCTCCATTCTTTAACAAGATTCCATAAGATATATAATTTTTGGGATTATCTATGTAGTGCAAGTCCTTAATCTATGACCAATATCCCAATAGTATAGTCTCAACTAACTAATTTCTCATGGTTTTGAATAGTCTACTTAGCACTTTTTGCATTGGGTGATGCTCATAGGGGTGAAGAAGTGGGTTTGAGACATGAAAAGTGAATCACAAAACATCAATCTTCACCTCAAGGACTTGCACCTAATAATCAGGACTTCCCAGTTGGTCACCCATCCAAGGCTCCCCCAGCTCAAGTGCACTTAACTATGGAGTTTTCCCCACAGTCAATCCCACTTAGGTTTCTACCCCGTTTTCAACCTTTGAATGGGAAAAATAATCAAATATTTAGTGTAGAATTAGAAACAACCCCATCTACATGCTCTTCCAATTATAGAAACCTTTGAGCTCGATCTAACTCCTTATAAATATGATTATATGTGATAATCTCAAACTATGTGGAATTTTCTTGAAATGGAGTTACTAATGGTGGAAAATTCACATTGTAGGTTACATGTTCAAGTTTCAAAAATTTAATCACCAAAAGAGAATCTCCATATACCTGAAGATTGTGTACACCTTTGGACATGCCAAGGTTAAGAGGGATATGGCTTCCATTAGTTCTACTAGATTTTTGGAGCCACTACCTAGGATGTATTTAAATTGAAATAATGACTATATTCTAAGTATAATAAACCCCCCAACCCATATATGTTTTACGCCCCTTGATAGGCGTCATTAAAAAAACAAGGGATTATTCCATCCACTTTACAAGTGATCCTCATCTGAGTGTTTTCCTTAAAGTACTAGAATAAAGCAGTTACTTGAGATGTGACTTGGAGGGAGGGAACCTATTTGTATTTTAATAATGATGCACTGTGGGCTATCCTAATGCCCCAAATAACTAGAAAATGAATAGTCCTCCACTTATTCAAATCTTGTCTATGAAAACACTAAAATATACAATTTTATATAGTAGCATCGGTCCATATATTAGGAATGTTAATCCATAGGGAAATATATTTCCAAACATGTCTAGTAAATGAGTAGTTGATATCTGGGTTTATGTTATTATCCTCATTGTTCTTACATAAATAACACATTCTAGGACCTTGAGTATGTCTTCTCTAAAGTAATTCCCAAGTCAAAACTCTATTATTCGAGCCTAACCACATATGAAGAATTGTTTTCTTGGGAGCCCTTAACTCCTAAATTTTTTACCACCGCTATTTATTATGTTGTTGTTTACTAGGAGGCTAGAGATCCTAGTGAACTTGGACCATCTTTGTTGTATAATGGCATCTAGTTTTGTTCATTAACCAGTCCAGTTCATCTCTAGCCTCCTTTATTTTGGTGTGACCTTTCCTCAACTTCTCTATATAGTTATCCCATCAAATATAAGAATCCCCTACTAACTTAAGCATTGCAGCTGTCTTCCACCCATGGTGTCAAGGCTCTATTGTGCATTCAACAATCACTTGATTTAAAATGAAAATATCCAAATCCTATATATTTATTATCAAATCCTCTAGTGAGAAAATGTTGTTCACACATCTCATAATAAAATCTACACCCGCTATAACTAATTTACCATTATTAGCCCTCAAATCAAGGAACTTACCAATGTTTGGAAAAGATAGGGATATTTATTTCCACAAATTATAAACGCTCTAATCCAATCTAGTATATTATTTGATGCAATGTACTTTTGGACAATAATTATCTTCCACAAACCATCTTTAGTTGTGAGGTTCTACAAATTCTTTGCAGGAAATGTTGTTCCAAATAAATATATGTTTTAAATCCCATCCTCGCTCACGTTTATGCATGGAAAGTGTTTACCACTTAGAAAGATGGTACCCCCCATTTCAAACTTACCCTTCCACAAGAAATTAAAGAAAATAATTATAATACTTAATTCCAACACCCACTTAGGAATGTGAGATAAGGTATGTCAATACATCGAGATTGCCTCAAGTATAGATTTGATAAAAATCAACCTCCCTCATCTGGAGAGCCACCTATTACATTACAATTAGATCCTTATTTCCATCCTCCATAAAATCCATAGCTAGTCTTGTTTGTAATAGACATTTGGTTTCATAGTGAATCCCAAGTATTTTAAATTATCATCAAGTTTAAGCAGTGTGTATGTAAACACAAGATTGAATGCGTGTGGTGTATATTTGTCTATTCCATTAATTGTTTATGTTGATTTATGGATATTTATCTCCATTCTAGTGGCTTTACTATACAATTGCAATATTTCCTTCATAACACTTCCTTCATCCACAAACCATTAGTAAATAGCAATACATAATATACAAATAGAAAGTGTGAGCAATTCCCTTCAACCTATCTTAACTCCCTCAATATTTTAGCCTCCTTAATAGCCTTGCTTAGTCCTTATGCTACCAATAAGAAAAAATAAGGAGAAAGAAAATTCTCGTGTCTTAGGACTCTACTGTATCCAAAAACTGGGGAGGTTGAACCATTGATGAATATAGCAAAAGAAACAAAAGAAGCAAAACCAAAAATCTAGTTAACCATGGGAAGTTTAAACCCAATATGAATGGTAGTAGCATGAGATAGATCCAACAAATCCTATAATAAGATTTTGAGATGTCCAACTTCAACACCATGGTAGACAAATTCTTCACTCTAATGGAATGTAGGCCTTCCTAAGATAATCCTATGGCCTCATGGATTTGTCTCCCTTCTAAAATCCCAAAATGTTTTGGGGAGATAAACCCTGACATGAGTTTTCAACCTAACAACAGTTACCTTAGCAACGATATTGTAGATACTATTACAAAGTGAGATAGGTCGTAAACCATCAAATTTTCTTGACTTATATACCTTAGGAATGACTGTGTAGAGTTGAAAGAGCCCAACACTTTACTTGATGTCCTTACTTTCTCCACCACTCCTAGCAAGTATTCTCGCAATATATTAAAAATCCTATAAGGAACCACACAAACCAACCATCTAGCCTAGGGGTCTTATCTTATGAAAAGTAGTTAGGAAAATCATCAACTTATTCTGGGAAATTTCCTCAAACAATTTATTGTTATCTGCTTCTGATACCGACATGTGAAATTATGAAGCCATTTTTGTTATTTTAGTTATATTAGTTGTTCCAGGTTCTTGATATATTTTCCAAAGTGTCAAACAAGACTACCAACCAAATCCTTGAAACTTCTAACCTTCCCACCTAACTTATTTTCCATCTCCTAGATGGTGTTAACATTATTTCTATGATCAATTTAAAATTGGTGAAAGTATTTGTTACCCTCATTTCCAAGTGCTAACCATGTAGCCGTACTCTTCAACCCCTAATCTACTTCCCTCTCTTCAAGAAATTTCCTCTTCCCCCCCCCCCCCCAACTGCTTTAATTTTATTAATTCCTCCTCACTAAAGCAAAGATCCTATTTATGTGTTACCTTCCTTAATACTATTATCTCTATGCTTGTACTTTTCCCCAACCTAGGACACCACCTTCTCCTTTACTAACTTCAACGAGCTTGAAAAAATTTCACTACCTATCCCACTGCCATATTTGTTGTAGTTCCTCCAATTATTTTTCACTGTCTCTTGGAAGTCCTCCTCTTTAATACAACTTGAATTAAAATTAAAAATAATTTGATCTAACATCCTTACCTAATCATTTCATGATTTATATCAATCAATGTATTGAAGAAGTGGATTTGGAACCAAAAACTTGTCTGATCTTTTTAACACCCCAACCCTACCGACTCTATTATTCCACTAGGTGGGTTTTAGTAAAGTAGAATCCAAATCGAACAACCATGCCTCTTCAATATGATGTAGGAAGTATTAAGTCAACCTATCCACCCTGGTTATTCCCCCCACACCTCCAATCTATTCAAAGTAAAGTCAAGATCCTCTCACATAATTACCCTCACCCCTTTAAAAACTTGAATCTTGAAAATCGTACCTCGGATGTAACACTACATTGAAGCCCCCAACTTGTAATGTAATGATAAAGGTGATATGATTGAGGGTCGAGCTTATGTACTTGTAATTGAACAAATTATTATTAAAAATAAAAATAATTGCTGGCAGCAGATGAAGGGGAAGTTAAATGTTGGGGGATTATGAATCTATGAGAGGGGAATGGTCATAAGGGTTGGGTATCTTGAGAACCTTGACTAATTCTCAACTTGAACCTAGGACCTTGGTTATGTTATTAATGTGTAAATTAAACCTAGGTTTGGACCCTTATCATGTTCTATGATTATTTGATTGAAGACCAAAGTTAATATCTTAGGAAGAGTTTAATGCTCTTTGGTTGTAATTTGTCACTGGTTGGGTGGTGGTGTGGGGGGGATCATGGTTCCAAATTCTCATGCATCACATCCTTTAGCTTCTATGTTGGGGGATATTTCTAGAGAGAGGGGGGGAGAATTTAGGCCTAGAATTAGCAAAAGAGACCAGTATAAAAACATGGGGATTTTTGTAATTTGTCAAGAGTAGCTATGAAAGTCTAGAATTGGATACAGGATTTCATTCTCCCTAGTGTGTTGATACTCTCAGATCAAGGGTGGAAACTAGTTGAAAATTCTAGAGTTATTTTCCTAAGGGTGGGTGGAGCATGCCTCATTCATAGCTATTTACTGGAGGAGTAGTTTTCAAATAAGTGAATTCTTTGTCTTGTAACAATTTTTCGTTATGCGGGACGACAAGGGGGGCAGGGTTTTCATCATCCCAGATGGACAATCCGAATTCATCTTCTCTTGGGGACTGGGAAGGGAAACTAACATAGAAGAAGCATTGGCATTATGGAAGGGACTTCAAATTGTAAGAACCTGTGTAATCAATGATATTATCGTGTAGGGGGACTTGAGAGTAATAATCCAAGCCCTAGCTGAAAACCCTTTTCCATCCCATTTGCATCTCCGACAGATGATTAGGAAAATCGAACCTCTGGTCTCCTCCTTCCACAAAATTGAGTTTTTTCATATTCTAAGGGAGCTCAACGGGAAAGAAGACCGAGTTGCAAATAGAGGCGTAGCTCTTGGTTTCAAATTCTTAGAGTGTAATGGGGTCAGCTCCTTTTTCCAACCCCCAAAGAACCCTGGCCCGAACCATGGGGCATAGGGAGTTAACTCTCCTCACCATGGAAATTGATTTGAAGGGCACTATGACGCATGCCATTCACATGGAAATATCTTAAAGGAATGAGTGACGCATGCATCCTCCATCTCGGTGCGTGTTCAAGGTCCAGGAGTTCTATTGATTGTATGCCTGAATGCTTGCACTCATTGTGCTGATGATTTTCTATCTCATCCACTTGATGCAAACCCAGACATGAATTCACAAGCTATTATGAACAAGCAGGGCAGATTCGGTGGCTTTTTTATTAGGCAGGTCATGGGAATTGATTGTCATTTGATGTTTTGGGCAGAATGCTCCAGCAAGGGAATTGTGCTCTGGTTTGTCTAGCTCTACGAGGATTTTGTTGGCTCATCTGCTTCTGAGAAGGATTGTGCTCAGGTTCTATCCGTTATTCATAGTATGGAAGCCTCCTATGAATCCTCTGGTTCCTCCCCGCCTGCTCAATTCATCGAAACAGACAGTAAGGAGATGAACAAGAAAATCAGAGGAATCAATAGGGTTCTTGGAAGGATTGATTATGAGGGTTCTCGTCGGTTTGATAATGTTTACAAGGATATGGCCCATGTGAATAAAGAATGTGAATGCTTAATTGCACGCACAGAGAATGTTTTGACACGTATGCTAGCGGATTTGGAGATCAAGTTCAAGAAGATGGAGTTGAAGGTCGCAAAGTTGGAAGTGGTGAATTTCCCAGGTTCCTCCTCTCGCCACCGCGAGAATTCCAAATGAATTTAGAAATTTTAGTTTCAAATTTTGAATTTCAATAGCTGGTTGTTGTTCATGTGTTTAGCTAGAAGTGTCGTTTTTTATTGTTTATAAAAACTCTACATATTGTAAATTGTAAGAAGACATGAAGACTTGCATAACTGAACTAGTTTTCTGCTTCCATAAGGGCAGCTATGATATTTCTGCATAGCTGAACTACTTTGTTGCTTCCATAAGGGAACCTATGTTATTTCTAGACCTGTGTTTTTGTGGTTAAACCACCTATAAATATAATCATTTTTGTCTAAAAAATAGTTTTTCGTTATGAATTGAATTTTTAAATGGTATGAAGAAATGTATTTTGTGTGCTATGTTTAATGTTAAGTCCTTGTAAATGTATGTTTGGGCCAATTTTATGTATTTTCTACTCTCATTGAATAAATCATAGAGTTTATTATGGAACTAAGTTGAATTATAGAATTTGTTCATTTCTAAATTAATATTTTGAGAGCTGAAATATTCATGTGAAATATGTGAAAGAAATTGTTGGATCAGTTGGGTGAATTCACTTGTACTCAAGTGTTGGGCGTTTTCTAGGAATATGCATGCATATATTTTTTCTAACATGGATGTTACTGGGTATTTTTCATCTTTGTAGATTCGTTATATATTGTTAGGTGCCCCAAATGGGAAAGTAGTAAAAAAACAAGAAAATAAGAGAGATAGGTGTCAAAGCACACAATTCTCATTAATTAGATGTAAATTTATACAATGAGAATGTCCCTTAGGTTGATCTCCCAAGTGGACTCTTGACTGACTCTTTGTATTCACCAACAACTTTTGGTCTTCTCCTTAAGTGAATAGGGAGATAATCCTAACACAAAGGATTATGTTCCCAACAATTCCCCTCTTAATCTGAAGGGGTGTATATGAGTCTAAGAAAAGAGAGTTGAATAACTTGAAGTTGATAGGTACCACTTGTTGAATATTTCTATCTTAACAATTTGAATTTCCAAGCAAGTTAGCAGAAGTTGACTTCTCCTACTAAATACAAGTGCTCTCTAAAGAGGTGGTTTTGGCTAACCACCAACCAAAGGGGCTAGTAGAAGCCGAAATATTCTACTTAGTGGTTTGTTTAAGGCCGACCACAAACTCTTGAACTCGACACAAAGGATCGAATATTCTTTCTAGAACTTGGCATGAAGGCTCAGAGGTTCTATGGAAAGTGGTGGTTTGGGACCACCATATAATGTCTAGCAGAAGCAGAAGTCTTCTACTAAGTGTGTGGTTTGAGACTAACCACCAACTCAGGATTTCAGTTGAACATGGCACTCACTTGGTTCATTTGTTCGGACTATATTTTTCTCGCTCGCTTGTTTCTGACAGTATTCATTCCCCCCTGTTAGGAACAATATGAGGAGAGGAGAGTCTCATGGTATCAAAACTAGACACAAAATACATGAGTGCTCTGGGACATGGTTCTCTTCTATATTCATGCTACATCTCTGAATTTAACCTCGCAAACTGGTTGTGGCTCAAGATAATCTGGCTTACTTGAAGAATACCATGACTACTTGTTTTCAAAATGACAAGGCTTTGAAACTTTAAGCCTAACATCATCTTCCCTCCTCACATGTACAAGATAAGAAGCAGTACAATATCTGCTGGAAGTTTCACTCTTGCGGGTTTCTTCAACTTCACACACTGATCTAAAGAATGTTTAGGATTCCTGCAATGCTAACAAAAATGAAGATCAAAACACTGATCTTTCATGTGGCCAACTCAGTCACAATGTTGGCATTTAGAAATTTGAACAATGTGTACATCTTCTGAAATTGGTTCACTGTGTGTTGGCATTGGCAGCTGATATGTCATCTTCAACTTCAAATAAAGGAGTTCTCTGAACAAGCACTAGTTTAGACCGTTGATTCTTGTGTTGTACATTGTCCCCTTTGTCTTTCAAATCCTACAAATGATTGATGATAGTTTGGAGAGTTTATTTTCTGATTGTGATTGAGTTGTCTATAGTTGTAAGCACTAGAGTGTTCAACAACTCTAATGTTTCTTAAGTTTGATACATTGTGAGGATTGTTTGAGGCATCCTTGTGTAGGGAGGACCAAGTAGACTCAATCAACCTAAGGGACTCTTTCTACTATTCCCCTTACAAATAAGAATCAGTAGACTCAAACACAAAAGGTGAAGGGTGTTAGTCTCAATCAAGAATGCACCCAAATAGAACATGCAATTCAAATTTTCCTTCAATTTTGATACTATACAAAAACACACATGCAAGTACCAAAAAATGCATTAAAACTTACAAACAAACAATAGTTTGCAAGTTACACTTAAATGACTGTTGAATTAATGAATCTGCTATATCTTAGTTCTTGAATGATGACAATCTCCTTCCATAGTCTTCTTCTTTTGGAGTAGTTGTAGCAACAAGCTGCAAACTTTCTTGGACCATATCAGTCTCAAATATTCTTGTTGCAATAGGTGCATTGCAACAATCAACAATATGGATTTTCATTTTGTGGAAGCAATGTGCAGCACCAGAAACATTTCACCAACAATACCTTCAATCTTTAAAACCTTTGCAAAAATTTATATTATTTTAAACTAGGTCCAAACAATGTGGGATGCCTTCCCTCCCATCAGCCAGTACAATATCTCTTGGAAACAACATAGCTCAAAATATCCCACATAGATGCCTTTAAGTAGCTTCTATAATGAATAATCTCTCCAATAAAATCTGGATTGCTTGTCAATAACAAACAAAACCTTAGAAGAAATCTTCAATCCCCAAAGTCTAGGCTGCTAATCAAATATTTCAATTCTAAAATTCTTTCAACAAGGCCTCGTTCCCTAAAGTTTGAGCATGTTTCTCAAACCAAATTCCAATGAAAGAGAACATAAAATTTTGCACCTGAAATTTTAGATGCCTTCACCACTCACATAAAAGGGTGTGCTACATGAAGAGTTACATGTGGTATTTAAATTCTAAAATTCTTTCAACAGGGCCTCGTTCCCTAAAGTTTGAGCATGTTTCTCAAACCAAATTCCAATGAAAGAGAACATTAAATTTTGCACCTGAAATTTTAGATGCCTTCACCACTCACATAAAAGGGTGTGCTACATGAGGAGTTACATGTGGTAACTGCAGATGACCGAGCTTCTTAATATTGTTGGAGTATGGTCTAAATCCTTGGACAATATAGTCTCAATATTCTCCAACCAATTGGAGTAGCAATCCGCGTAGCTGAAAAAAGAAAAGCAGCTCGTGCAAATTTTGAAAGGTATACTTACGCATAAGCATAAGAAGTACCATCACCCATCTGCGTAAGCCATGTACTCAGCCCTGCATAAACCATCTAATGCTTAGCTTTTAAAAACTCCAACAACTTCATGCGTCCTTTCCACACAGACCAGCAATACTCAGCCTTGATGCAAGCCATTTAATGCGATAGCAATGAGTTTGATGCCTGTTAAATCTCAAACAGCTTAAGATCTAAGCCTACCTACTGCAGCCATATTAAATGACTTGCAACAAGCTGAGTATTACTCACCCTCCACACACAGATATACAATCATCAATCAATCATTTATCAATCATTTACACAGCTCGGGACACCTTCACGCACAGCCGGTCTTCTTGCAAAGTATGAACAACGGTGTTGAAAGCTGGTTTGAACTATTCGACGTGGATTCGAGCCCCATGCACAAGGGTTTCAACGCGCAGTGAAATGCAACATAACTGGTCTTCAATCACTTCAACAAAGAGAATACACACAAGTTCATAATTTTCAAGAAAATGCTGGTCTTGCCGGTCTTCAAACACAACCCACCGGCGGTATCTTCTCACACACACCAGCATGCAGCTCCTCCAAGGCTGACGCACAGTCAAGATGACTCCGCAGCTCCCAAGACACTGGAGTCTCCACTCTTCCACACAATTCAACGCACAAAAGGAGGTTGTAGGTCCAGTCTTCTACTCATCTTGATTATGTCTCAAATCTTAGGAACCTCCTCTTGCAAAGAAACATTTAGTTTCTTTAGCAACGTTGACAGGTGATTTTTCTTCCTTAATCTGATAATTTTATTTTCTTTTAGCAACTTTACTCGTATTTTATGAAAAATAATAAAATATTATTATTACATGGAAAAGATGTATTCTATAGTCCAATAAGAATGAGATGTCTAACTTTTTTGGTGCTCATCCTAAAATTAATACATGTCTTTTATAAAAATAACTTGTGAACTTAACTTAAATTATACTCTAAAAAAAGTTTACTCCTTAAAAGATTTAATGCCAGATTGTAACTGTAAAAAAAAGTTTACTCCTTAAAAGATTTAATGCCAGATTGTAAACCATGCCACAACAGTAGCTAAAGACACCTCTTTATTCGCAAGTGGAAACGCGGCCTAGGAGTCATCACCAATGCTATCATCAACGTTTCACACTTCAAAGTCATCACCAATGCTATCACCAACGTTTCACACTTCAATTTAGTACACCCACGCAAAGAGTCTCACCATATGTCTTCACCATATGTCTTCACCAACGCAGGCTTCATTTGATAGAAGTCACAGAAGTCTTCATGGTGAATGAGAGAGAGCTGTCTTCATGAGAGATCACTCACTAACTCACTCCAAGTTGCAGCATTAGAATTGCGGGTACGCTTCAATGGGCCACGATCTAGAGTTCGCGGTACACTCTCATGCCTTCAGGATCAGATTAAATGCAAATGCTTGTGTTGAAACTAAGTTTGGAGAGTTACTTGAACCCGGTTAACCATGAGAAGAGAGCCCGCAGGAGGAGACGAATCTAGGGTTTCAAATGTTTAAACAAGTGGAAGGTGAATTGGACCGAAAGAAGAAAAGTAGCAGAAGTCTATTGAAAGCAACTTTCAATGCTCTCTTGAAGGGAAACCATGAGGAGGCAGTGCGGTTATGCATGCAAGTTATAAAGCAGCCAGGAGGCCAAAACAACTATGAAGCAGAGGGCATATGCACAGGAATCTGAATTTGCAGTTGTGAGCATACAAAGGAATGGCAGACAACACAGGTCTCCATGCAGGTAACCATTACAGTGGACTGGCGAGAGAATATGGCAGAGCTGAAATAATATTTGAAAATTACAGTGGACTGGCGAGAGAATATGGCAGAGCTGAAATAATATTTCAAAATTACAGTGGACTGGCGAGAGAATATGGCAGAGCTGAAATAATATTTGAAAAAAAAATGCCATAGGCTAGACTGTGATACCACTGTTAAGTGCCCCAAATGGGCAAGTAGACTCTGATACCACTGTTAAGTGCCCCCAAATGGACAAGTAGGCAAAAACATAAGAAGACAAAGAAAGATGAGCGTCAAAGCACACTACGTTTAAATGCACACTATGTTTAAAGAATAACATTCTCTAAAATGAACAAAAAGCGTTAGGCATTTTGATAAAAGACCTAATATCATTTTTATGTTTTCATGAAAGTATATGACATATATTATATATATTTCCATATGTTTAAAGAATAACATTAGGTTCTCTAAAATGAAAAAAAAACGTTAGGCATTTTGATAAAAGTATATGATATATATTATATTTTCATATGTTTAAAAATGATATTAGGTCTTTTAAAAGGAGAAAAAACATACCATATGTTTAAAAAATAACATTAGGTCCTCTAAAAGAAGAAAAAACATACAATAGAACCTTAACTTGGTAGAGAAAATATTATATAGATTTTATTTTCTTTTTATATGTGAAAATGCCATGAAGCATATTGGTGTTGTTGGTACCAGGATCTACTCCATCAAAATCTTTAAATTATGGCAACACACATCTAAAGATGGATCATGAATTTCACTACCAGAATATCTACTAGTATCTTTTCTAAAAACATGAACATTCCAGTTAGTTGAGTTCATGCAGCACTACCAGATCATTTTATCGCATTTGTGGTTTCTGCTGTTCTTGGAGCTCCTAAATCCTTATTGTTTCGCATTCAACTCCCATGAAACCCTATCATTGTTTATACCTTTAACCTTATGAGTCTAGATTTGTACCTTTAACCTTATGAGTCTAGATTTGTATTTATCGTACTACTCTTGCAGTCTCTTTTCCATGACTCATTTTCATTTATGAATATCTATTTTAAATATAAAATCATTATATTAAAGTTTTGATTTTATATTTTAAATAAAATTTAAAAAAATGAAACACATATTACACTTCACTTATTATCTCACATTCCACTCATAATCTTTCTTCATTTCCTACCTACCTTCCACCTCACGTTTCCACTCTCATTTTCTTTTCATGGTAAAATTTCATTAATCTTCAAACATTCCCTATTCCATTTATGAAAGCCCCTAACAAAGAATTTGCGTGAGAGAAGGTATAGTTCTGAATGCATCCAAACCTCCAAATGTTACATTTATATTCATAAAAATTTACGGTCCTATAACTTATCAATAAAATATATTATCCCATGCCCAGTCCAAGTGCGAGTCATATCATAGGCAACACATAAGTAATGAGTGTTGGTATTACTTGTGGGTATAACCAAGATCTACTCCTATGTAAGAATTTAAACTTAATGCACAGCGGAACTTAGAAATTAAACTTAATGCACAGCGGAACTTACTTTCCATCTTCAAAGGCCTCAGACAGCTTCCAAGGCTCTGGGTTGATACGCTCCTGATCTTGACTTGAGTTGTTGGCTCTCCAGTCCTTCCAAGAACTTGCAATCCTTTTCTCTGGCTATCCTTATGACAGAGTATCATGTCTTCAAATGGAGCAGACAATTTTTCTGGATGATAGCAAGCCTTGGAGACTCAGCCCTTTTATAGCAGTGCCAAAGAAAAGTTCTAATCCTACAGCAGCCGAAATTTAGCTAATACTTGGGAAACAAGTCTGCCAAGAAATCTGGAATTTCCGATTTCGTAAGATCTTGAAATCGGGAAACTTCAAAAAAAAACTGAAATAAATCAGAATAAATTTTGATTTCCTTATTTAGCTCAAATTTATTACTGCTATTATTTTAATCAACTATAATCGGTCCATTAACAATTATAATTGATTAACATTATTCTATATGTATTTGTATCCAAATCCTTATTTAAATACGTATAATGCCATGACTTAATTAATCACATTGTTTGGCATATTTTAATCATTACATAAATGTAATCTTGCGACAGTATTTGATATCATAATCATAATGCACGTATGTCCAACTTAATTATTGTAATTAGACGTCTCTAAATCCAACAATCTCCCACATGGACAAGTGCAACCTTTTGATTATATATCCTTAGCTTTATTGCATGCAACTTTTCTGTCTTTACTTATCGTATTTCTTAAACAATTCCGTCCATCAATTATGCTAACAAAGGACTTAAGCAGCACTTGTCACATTTATTCGCAACTAAACCGACATAAATCACGCTGCCAACATAACTGAATGACATGAATCTGATTTGGAAATATAGTTTAGAAATTACACGCAAGTGTGATTATACGTGCCTATTTCTAATTGAGTCACCTTTACTTTATTGTATGAGGTCAAAAATTAAACTTTAAAGAAAGAAATAATGAAACTGAAACTGAATGCAACTTGTATATATCATCAAAATTGTTTACAATTGCATTACATAGAACATCAAAAACAAAACTTAAAACATATTCAGACTCCCACATTTTCTAACTATCCTAAATAGATATTACACCCATACGAGCAACATGTTCGTGAAACTTCTTGGGTGGTAATCCTTTAGTAAGAGGATCAGCAATCATGGAGTCTGTACCTATGTGTTCTATACATAAATCATTAGTCTGCACTCTCTCTTTTACAACCAAAAACTTAATATCGATGTTCTTCGACTTTGACGAGCTTCGGTTGTTGGTTGCGTATAACACTGCTGAATTGTTGTCACATAATAATTTGAGTGGTTTCTGAATAGAATCCACAATTTTCAGA
>LPNX010398323.1:0-29746 GCA_001517045.1 Pseudotsuga menziesii
CTTGCACATGGTGGGACTCATGGACTAGGCAAATAAGACAAAATAAATGAAATAATGTCTAAGTGGGTAAATACTATGGGTTGATTATTCTAACACTTGTAACTTGCAATTGTGTATCATTAGTAACCCAACCTAGAGGATAAGGATTTTCATGAGGCACAGTAACTAAATGCAATTTCTTAACCACTTCTTCTGATATCAGATTTACTTGTGAACCACTATCAAACAATGTATCAATCTTTGTGTGATTTGCAATGACACGAACATGAAACAGTGCACTTCTATCTTTATCATTTTGCTTAGAAGTAGATTGCAGACTTGTACTTGCACTAGAACTGGACTGTGCATCAATGGGAAGTGGGATACTTTTATCCTTACCTTGGATTTCAACAGCTGTAACCTTTGTTTCATCACCTGAGTCGGATCCCAAGTCTTGAATAACTGCTGCAGTAGCTTTTGCTTTTCCTTTGTCTTTTTTTCCTCTGTACTTTTTTGGCCTTAACTCTGGATGAAGTTTCCAACACTTAGAGACATCATGTCCCTTCTAACAATGCAAACATGTAGGCTTTTCACCTTCTTTCTTAACAGTAGCCATCTTCTTTTCCCCCTAATCTTTACCTCTCGACTTGCTGTCAAAGGATTTCTTCACAAAAGTATCATTAACATGCTTACCCCTAGCTTCTAAATGTGTAGCTTGAACACATACATCATCCAAAGTACTGGGGTTAAACATCAACAAGGTATGTCACAGGTAAGAATGCATACCACCAATGTACTTAAGAAGAGTCTCCTGTGTATCTAATGCAACATTCAATGCAATAGCCCTCTTCCTAAATTCATGAGTATATTCTTGAATGCTTTTTCCTTTAGCTTGTCTAAAAGTTTTCCAGCTCATTATTAATTGTTGCATATGACCTAAAGGATAAAATTGCTTCCTTAATACTTCAATGAATTCATTCCAAACTGAAATAATTTTACCATTCTTTTGAAGATCTTGCTGAATCTTTCTCTCCCACCAAGTAAGAGCCATTCCACTCATTCTCAAAGTGGCCAACTGAATCCTGGAAGGGTCATCAGTAATTCCCTACACCCTGCAATATACTTCAAGCTGCTTGATCCAATTGTCTAACTTTTCAGCATCTAAATCTCCATTATAAATTGGCAATTCAAATTTTACATCCAATTTGAAATAAGGCATATTAGCATTATTTGAATGAGAACTATGAGAAGAAGAGAAAGTTTGATTAGTTTTAGGAGGATCACCATCACCTCCTACTCCTTTACCCTTTTCTTCCTTCTTCACTTCGGCATATTTGGATGAAGATCCTTCTTCTTTCTTCTTCCTTTCTGCTCGCTCATCGAGTAGAATTTCCATCATGGCTTTCATACTCATAAAAGCCTCCAAAAACTCAATTTCTGACATAACAGGTTTTTCCCGTTCAGTATGTCCTTCTTCTTCCCCTCTCAGAGAAGACATGGTTCTTGAGAATGTTCTTCTTGAGCCAACCTCAGGGTCTCCTTCAACCAATTCTCCTTCACCACGCTTTAACCTGAACTTGGTAAGCATTCACAACTTGCACAAACAGTCAACCAGCTCTGATACCAAATATGATCCGTCCGACCTCAACTTACGTGCATTAAAAAGTTTAATGAATGTGTTTAATCAGTTTGCTTAATCCCTGAAGCAAAGTTAACAATGATTAAATGCTTAGAACATAAATGAACAGTAGACTGAGACAGGAATAAGAAAAACCACAATGAGGACAGCAAAAGTGATAAATAGATATAAAAAGAACACAGAATCAGACAGTCACAGATAGAAGTTGATAACGCAGTTCACCCCCTCCACTGGGCTACGTCTCCAGGTCCCTCTCCAATGGGCACCAATCCAATTAATCTCTTTAAGATGGTACAAAAATGGTCTGGAATCAACTTCAGCAACTGCAAACAGAATGCTGTACGAAGTCTCGAAGACGTCTCTTCTGAAAATTACAATTAGCATTCAAGGACAAAGAAAGCTAAATAATAACAGAGAATGTCGACTTCAAAAGAAGCAACATCTGGACACTTCGCAACAAAATATCTCTAAGCTTCTCGTAATAGAGAAACGATGCTCTGCGCTCCGAACAATCTTCCCTCTCCACTGTGTCCATCCCCTTATCCAGCATCCTCTCTTTAAGCATTTTGCGAGAGGATCCCGTAACGGACCAAAGCTGTTATCTTCTTTATTATTGTTACATCCATATGCTAAACTGAATCATGCCATCCTGCCAAGTCACGGCCCAAGCGTTATGTTACGACGACATTCCAGATACCCGAAACATTGCAACCAACTCCACGCACATGTGCCGACTCACAACACGTCGTTATGACTTGCAACCGGGATATGCCATGTAACATAACCATTGGGTGTCACCACCAACTTCACAGCATCAAAATGTCACGGCATATAAGGAATTTTCCATATACCCGATCCACTGTCGTAGCATACCAATGGCGCAACATGTGAGGACTTCCCTGAACCATGCGATGTTCAACTTGACGGTTCGCAAGCTGCACGGCCCATACTTAACTATGCATCCATGTGATAATAACCATAGACTAACAACCATTGTACCATATTGGATCAATATAATCTAAGGATGAATAATCCACCAGATCACTTGTTAGGATTCAACATTTCTAAAGAGGGTATAAGAGTCGACCCTTTGAAGGTTGAGGCAATACTTCAGTTGTCTCCCCCGAAAAATATTCATCATCTTCAATGTTTGCAAGGCATGGCAAAGTTCTTACAGAGATTCGTTGTCAATTTTTCCAATTTGACTAGAGGATTCATGGGTCTTTTGAAGAAGGACACCACCTTTTGTTGGGATGAGGGAGCCCAGGAGTCCTTTGATGCACTCAAGCGAGCCCTAGCATTGGCCCCGGTGATTAGTCCCCCAGACTATAGCCGTGATTTTCTACTTTATGTGTCCGTGTCCATGGAGATGATTGGTATGTTTTTGGTTCAAGAGGATGAGGAGATACAAGAGCATGTCATACACTATCTGAGCCAGAACCTTATTGATGCAGAGATTCGTTATTCTCATGTTGAGAAGCTTGCTTTAGCTACCGTACATGCGGTTCAATGGTTGAGACATTATATTCTCCTTTGCCAGACCTTGGTTGTAGCCAATGCCAATTCGTTTCAATTCGTCCTCACTCGAAGGATGATTGGGGGAAAGTATAATAAATGGATTGCCATCCTGTAGGAATTCGATATCGAGTTTGTATCGACAAAATCAAAGAAATTGTTAATTTTTGCAGAGATTATATCGGATTTCCCAAGCGAGGACGAGGAGTTGGTTTGTGAAGATATGTTTATCGATGAACACATCTTCTTAATCTCAACTTTAGACCGATGGTATGGGGATATCATTATATATTTACAAACATTGAAGGTCCCCACTCACCTCTCATGGGAAGAACGATGACGATTACATTACGTGTCTAAGAATTACCTCATAGTGGATAACACTTTATACCACCATGGGGTAGATTCCATTTCATGACATTGTTTAACTCATGAGGAGGATGAGGTAGCGTTGAATGATTGCCAAGGAGGGGTGTGTGGTGGTCATTTATCTGGGATTTCTATAGCCCAAAAAATATTAAGAGCAGGTTATTTCTGGCTGTTGATATTTAAGGATTGTATAGATGTGGTCAAGAGGTGCCACCCTTTCCAGGTGTTTGCACGTAATATGCACTTGAAGCCTACCCTGTTACATCCCATCATTACCGCCGGTCCCTTCACAAAGTGGGGGTTAGATTTTATGGATTGCAACCCAGATTCCGCTGGGGGTCATCATCATATCATAGTGGTTGTTGATTACTTCATGAAATGGGCTGATGCTATGCCTACACATAAATCTAACAGTGATACAACCACACACTTCATATTCAACCAGATTATTACTCAATTCGGGATTCTGAAAGAGCTTGTCACTGACCATGGATTGCACTTTCAGAATTGTATGATCGAAGAGTTGGCATCAAATTTAGGGTACACACAAGAGCATTCCTCCTCTTACTACCCTCAAGTGAATGGACAAGTAGAAGCAGTGAATAAGTCACTCAAATCCATTATCCAATGAACCATCCCACAAAGCAAGAATAATTGGCACTTTATGTTATATCATGCTTTGTGGGTGTATAGAACCGCTGTTAAAACTGCCACAGGTTTTTATCCATATCAATTTGTACATGGATTGGAGTCAGTATTTCTGGTTGAGTGTGAGATTCCTTCTTTGAAGCTAGCCATATAACTCTTACCAGACACTTCCCCATTGGAGGAGTGTTTGGTCCACCTTGAGCAACTTGATGAGCAACGTCGAGATGCCTTGGTGGCTCTAGAAGTAAATAAACGTCACGTAAAGGTCCAGTATGATAAGTCTGTCTGCCCAAGGAGGTTTAGTGAGGGAGACTTGGTCCTGTTGTGGGATCAACCGAAAGAACCCTTTGGGGTAGGAAAGTTTAACCCCATGTGGCATGGTCCTTACGTCGTCAAATGCGTGTTAGAGAAGGGCGCTTATGAGTTAGTGGATTATGAGGGAACGGCCTTGGCAGAACCTAGGAATGGGCTCTATCTCAAAAAGTACTATGCATGATTTTCATCCAAGGATGGTTATTGTATATTATTGTACAGTTTTGCATAGGTAGGTCTTATAGTGATCGGGTTTGTGATTAGCTTCTATTTCTTTTGGCAGATGTCCATGGAATCTTCCACCTACATAGGATTCACAGATGGTACAAGCTGTCACACTCAACACTCAGCCTCTGCTTCTTAGGTGATTTATACTCCTATGGGTCAGGTATTGTCTTCAGGAGGTGTATATCTACGACCATCTTCAAACAATGTTGCTGAATATAGTTCCATTATTGAGATTCTACGGGATGCCATTTTAGATGGCGTCCTCTCTCTTGAGGTACGTCTTGATTTGGAGTTAGTAGTGTCATAGCTTAATGGTTTGTACCATGTTAGAGATCTGACGTTATTAAGAAGATTTTTACGTGTGATACTATTAGAATGGAAATTTGACAATATAACATACATACATATTCCAAGAATTAATAATCAAGTTGCTGACTCATATGCTAACTACGTGTTAGATTGGCATTTGTTTCATACACAATAAATTCATCACAAACACAAATTTTACACATGTAAATAAATAAACCGATCATCATAAAATTTCTTATAAACATCTAAAATGTGCTAATACATAGTATCATGATACAAAAATGGGGCTCTTGAGCCACCAAAATATAATACACAGTAATACAAAATGTATCACTCCCAGGTATCTAAGTCTATGGAGGAGGAGGGGGGTTGTGATCATGGAATGTCACTACGGATCTAGCTAGCTGTCGAAATAATCGCACCCATGCTCGTGGTACACCCACCACTTGGTGCTACATGGCCTCAGGCAAGTCCTCGACTTGCACCATGGGAACTCTATGTGTTAGCCTCACAAAGTTGGTATGAATGCTCTGGAGTGTTCGCTCCACATCCACACCCATAATATAGTCTCCTCTTCCCCTCCGTTTATGACAAGGGAAACCTTCAGGCCGCTGTGGTCCCACATCTGCATGCATATGGTAGATGTCACTATGTATTGTCACCCAAAAACATGCCTTTTGATTTCATATAATCAGAAAACACAAAAAATAAATAACTCAAAAATTTAAAGAAAGGGTCGATATTTGTTAGCTATGTTATCGTATGCTAATCTGGGTGGTAGCGGTATGTCTGGGTCCCCTTGGAAATCTATCCCCGCATAGGGGTAATCATCGATGGAAACTATCTGCCATCGCCACCATGGAAACAACTTTGCTAGATAGGGGTTGGACACCCTACCTCCACCTGGTCTGCGCATCACATCCACCCAACGTCGTTGGACTGGATCTCGAACCCCATGTAGAGGAACATCAACTCTGGGGCTTGATCCTAGAACACACTCAAAGAGAAACGTGCTCAGTATGCTGCTGAAACCAAAGTTTCAAACTCTACCCATCTTACACTCATTGAGATGGTGTTTCATGTTACCTAGTAGTGTAGTGCTCCAATCATATACCGTGGGTCACATGCACTCCACTGCATCGAACATCAGAGGCTACGAGGCCTGGTGGAGTGAAGCCAAGCCTACTATCCTGCCCAAGTTTAGTAGGGTTCCCTTTAGGCCCAGCACCTGTATAGAGTTGGTTGGGATCTAACTCCCCACCTTCTCTGTGTCCAGATAAAAGTACACCGCAATGTACTCATCTATAGTTAGGCCACCGCTGGGCCCGCGAGAATGTAGGTTCACTACTTCCCCTCGTCGAGAAAGTCTAGTAATAAAGTATATGTCCTCCACCTCTATGGTGAGGGACATCCCATCTATCTGAAATGACTCTAAGTCTGGATCCCAGTAATCCACCGGCATTTGGAATAGTCCTAGTTTGGCCCTTAAGCCACCAAGACACCAAAATTTGTAGAGCCCACATGCACATAGCACTTGTTGAGCCATTAGATTATCCCTTACTGCCTCTTCTACATCACCATGTTCATGTTCTCTCCATTCTAGGACCATCCTGCACAAAAAATTGGAAGTTTACCCATTAGAACACTTAAAAAACCTCATGCGTAACCAAATACGCAACTATTTTCCAAACAATCACGTATGTACGCGACTGTGAGGGCATTTTCCACGTATATCCAGCACTATACATAGAAAAACCATCGATTTCCACGTGGGCCGCAGCGCCTATTTTGGATTGGCCTAGAAATCCAAAATCACCATGGAATTTGATAAAAATTGCATCAAAATGGAAGAGTAGAGCATGGGTAAGTACCTGGAAGAAACGGTAGTGGATTCCGCCGACTGGATCTCCTCGAATTCACTGTTGAAAATCTGAGCTCAAATGGGTAAAAATTTCAAATGTTTTATAATGTTTTGAATTTTTTACTATTTATAGAAATTTTTCAAATTTTTGAAATTTTTTACCCCCTTTCCTATAGTTTGGACCATTTCTAATCCTTTTGGACCGTTTTTCGACTAATTTAGGATGTAGGAGACCTTTTTGAGTGCCGTTTCAGCCATTGGATTGACCCGTTTGTACCGATCTCAGGTATCATGTCTAAACTGGCATATAGGTTAGGTTTCATCACTGTTTTCATTTTGCATGACCTTGTGACCATTTCATTATAACCTTAGGTATGAACCCACTATATTATGTCACGGAACCTTCTTGTTGTTTTACAAGTGGCATGGTATGAGTGGTAGAGCTTGACCTTACATGGGTACCCTAGTTAGCGCCTTATTTGCATTTGGTGCCCATGCTGATGTTTTGTCCCTTACGGTGTGGGAGTCCGTTGTATAGTATTTCCATGACACTTCACAAGAGCCTCATACTCCTCTTGATCTTTTGCTGGCCTATTTCTCTCAGGACTCCCTTATGTCAAGTTGTAATTGCATTATCATGAGCTTTTCCTGCCTTATTGAGCTTTACACTGGCTTCCCTGACATTGAGTTTCATCCATATAGCCCATGCTTGTCTCATGTCTAGCCACGCAGAGCCATTTTATATATCCTTTGCAGCTTGATTCCCTATTTTTACCATGAGGGGATTTTCCCCCGAGTGTCGCTATCCTACACATATATCATTGCATTGAGCATGGGTATGTTCCACTGCTTGGAACTCGTTTGTTTGCCCCTATGACACTCGTCTCCTCCTAGTCTGTAACTATAAAGTAGTTTTATTCTTTTGCAAGCTTTTTAAATATTTGAAAAAGTCCAAAAAAAATCAAAAAACCAAAAAGCCAGACAAGGAAAGATGTTATCTTTGGCATCTTTCGAGTCATGTTGCCTTCGAACAGAGCACTATATATCACATCCATTGGTTGGGTTTATAGTTGGACTTTAGGAGCTATACTTGTTCATCTGAGTTTATCTCCACTGACTAGTTAAGCTTCCAGTCCTCATGGAGCCTTTGTCAATGCCTCCTGTGTCGCAGAGATGTCCTATTTTTGTATATAGAGTCTATGCTACCTTTATGTAAGGCACCATATGCCATTATGCTCTTGTTCGAAGGAAGTTGAAACCTAAGTTGGCCATTCCTCAGTTATATTGACTTTGCATGTTGGCCATTCCCGGTACTGTTACTGGCTCGTGCACCTTATGATCAAGTCCTTCCACATCATACAGCTTTGCTAAGTACCTCGTGTTGGATGATGGGGGATGCCTTAATTCCCTCCTTCCAGTGGATTTCATCCCATAGAATTCAGATCATTTATTCTGGGATTGGAATCTAGAGTCATTTTTGAGTTCCTTGAGACTTGCAGTCATTAGTGGCAGTTTCTCTCACCATTGTCAATCTTTGGGAATACATCAATGTCCCCTGATCGATGGATCCTCTCAAGTGTTTGAGCTCAACACATTTATTAACACTTGTTAGTTTGCACTCTAGTAACTTGATTCCCATTTTCATTATCGGTGTGTGATCTCGCGTTTGTTAATGGTATACATTAATGACCGATAATCAGACGATAGACTACTATGCTTGACATAGACACATCTATTCACATAGTAGGACATGTACTCATAGTGGTTTGTGTAGAAGACTTTCCAAATTGGTGGCATATTTTATATTCTACCTCCTTGATCGTGCTAGTGTTCATGAGATTTTAGCTCTCATGACTTGATTCCAGTATAAGTCAGACATTTCCAGCTATTATGAAGATCTTGATCTATTGCATATCTTTAGCTATTATGGAGATCATGGTCCTTTGTATATCTTCATCATGGAGATTCTGATCTATGTATATTGTACATGGCGATGACCACTTATGTGATATCTTGTATCATGCCTATTCATGGCCATTGTACTCTTATGTATCCGGGACTCCTGTATGTATTTGCAGTATGTGCAGAGTTGCACCATTGTACTATGCTGATTGGGTGGTTGGTATTCCATTTGAAATCCTTCATCACTCCTCTTCTGGGATGGACTTATAATGTATTTTGGCCATCGTATGACCCCTTTGACCTCACACATTAGGGGGCATCTGTTATATCTGATGTTACCACTCTAGGTGAATCACACTTGTATGGCCTTCCCCTGTCCCTCTGTAGACTCCTTAGACCCCTTGGACCATTTTTTGTCCGTTGATGTTTCCTTCACCATCCCTAAAAGCATGTGAAAATTAATACATGTGACTTTTAAACCTCTAATCACGTATATACGTGGGTTTGACCCCTAAAACTATGTACATCGGGATGTGTGCATAATCCAAATCCTTTTGGAGCTTTCCTTGACATGGATCTGACTCACTTGATTCTTGGCCTTCCATATGCATTGAGATTGCTCGGATTCGACCTTTCATTACCCCTTTGAAAAGCTATATAGGGAACTCTTTGGTACATTGAAGGCATAAGAGAGAATTGAGAGCAAAGAAACTATAGTCCATTATTGCTGGAACTTGTGCTTGAGTCTGCATCCCTTTGTCCCTTGGAGCACTTTTGTGTTCTTCCCAAGATTTCCTTTTGCTTGTGAGCTTGCTATCAAGAGATGGAGGATTGAGGTGGTGGAGGCCCAAGTGGGGGATTCAGTTTCTCTGATTCGTAGACGTGTCGATAGAGGTTGCATCCATTGTAATCTTTGATTTGATATTAATAGAAATATTTTTTCCTGTCCAATAATGTATGTTTGAATGAATATTTTATCCATGGATGACTTCAAATGCTTATACATTGTTGATTATATATGCTAGAACAGATCTAACACCAATATATATAGTATGCTTGTCTTGTTTACTTGTTGTTGAGGAAGTGATTTATAAATTCAAGAAAAAGTTGGAAAGCTCAATGGGGATCTACTTCAACCATCTGGAATAAGGTACGAGGTCTGATCCTTTAGTGTTAGATATTTAATTTCTATTTCATATTGGAAAGGATTGATTTTTGGAGTCGAGCTATCTGTTGTGGTACCCCAAGCCATAGGAATTTATCTCCATAATAGGGGGATGGAAATGCTTCAGTGAATGGAACAATTTGCAGAGCTAGGGATACATCTTCTCCTTGTTCTTCCTTAGAATCTGAATAGGGTAGGTTTAAGACATTCTCCTATTGTGCTTCTGCATCTTGACCTTTCTCACCGAAATACAAATTCATTTTTTCCTACTTGGTCTTGGAGGAGGAGGGAGGTTGTTCTATTGATGTATCTAGGGAAATGGCCCTCCTCCTTCTTCTCCCACTCCTTGGAGTGATGGATTTATTGACATGAGACTTCCCTTTCTCCTCTGGCTGAAGGCCTGTCTCAAAGCCATTCAAGAATAGAAAATAGGGCCAAGCAATGTTTCTTTTCTTCAACAACTCCTGGACCAATAGTTGGATAAGACCATGGTGGCACATCCTGCCAACAATCTTGGATGGATGGGATTTCACTTGATGTGCCAAAATGATGACAGAAACTCAATCATTGAGATCTCCTTTCTGATATCGCCGTAACCTACTTCATCTGGAGCACTCGATGGCTATTTGATGATATTTGAGACAAGTGGAGGAAAACTACAAACTTGTAGATAGATCAGTTTTGGCTACTTGCATAATGACCCTTTTCACTCATTTCACACGCAGTCACATGGCTTCATATATTTTTGGTGGGTAATCATGCTCTAAAAAATGATTTTTTATCTTTCTGATAGGGTTGCATGTGACGGTTCCCAACCATTTCCCTATTTTGTCCTTTTCGGTGGTTGAAGATCCTCGTGATTTTTTCAGCTAACTATTGAAATGATGGCTTTTGGTGGCTAACTAAACGTGATCTTTGTTGCTTAAATCACTGGAATCGTTACCCTGTCACCGTGTTGAATCTCTGGTTTTGACAAATCTTGACCGTGTCAGAAACATTTTTCAACTGTCGAACAAACAACTCAAAACCCATTGGTGATCAGAAGCTCTAAACACTAAGGATCGGAACTTTAAACATTAACACTGCCATAGTGTCAACGAATCAAACCACTAACGCCGCGATGGTTAACCATTGATGATCGAAATATCTAAACACTAAAACATCGGAACCTCAAACCACTAATGCGTTGAAACTCCAAACCACAAGACTCTTCGTAGTGTTGGCGATATAAAGGACAATCCCTTTGAAATGTCGACGTCATAGAGGACTAAACCTTCGATCCTTGTCAAAGAATGTTCCAATTGCAGTCAAAAGATTTAGCGATAAAACAAAGAGAGGTAAATGCCACTGTTCGGAGCTTTCCCCTAAACCATCGAAAGGGTTTTCCACCTGATATTTATCTTCCAGCTTTTGGTGGTTAGTGTATATGTTTCACCCCTTTCTAGTCCGCTGAAAACGACCCTTTTCGGTGGCTAATGAGATTTTCTGATCCTCACCTAAGCCACCAAATGTACCTTTACTGGTGCTTCTTGCCACCCACTTTCGGTGGTTTAAATCCCTTTTGTCTCTCTTTATGGTCTATTGAAAGTGTCCCTTTTCGGTGGATAATGAGTTTCTGTAGTCTTTCCTAAGCCACCGAAAGTGTTACTTTGAATATGCTTACTCAGACCGCTTTGGGCTTTCACTTGATGTGCCAAAATGATGACAGAAACTCAATCATTGAGATCTCCTTTCTGATATCACCGTAACCTACTTCATCTGGAGCACTCGATGGCTATTTGATGATATTTGAGACAGGTGGAGGAAAACTACAAACTTGTAGATAGATCAGTTTTCGCTACTTGCATAATGACCCTTTTCACTCATTTCACATGCAGTCACATGGCTCCATATATTTTTGGTGGGTAATCATGCTCTAAAAAATGATTTTTTATCTTTCTGATAGGGTTGCATGTGACGATTCCCAACCATTTCCCTATTTTGTCCTTTTCGGTGGTTGAAGATCCTCGTGATTTTTTTAGCGAACTATTGAAATGATGGCTTTTGGTGGCTAACTAAACATGATCTTTGTTGCTTAAATCACTGGAATCGTTACCCTGTCGCCGTGTTGAATATCTGGTTTTGACAAATCTCGACCGTGTGTTGGAGCAGGGTCCTGCAGCTACAGAAGAAGCTGCTAGTTTTGGCGGAAAGATATAGCATTAGCAGAAAGAAGACAAGGCAGAGCTACAACGCTGTAGCACATTTCCAGCTGGAGAGCAGAGTCGAAAACCGTGACTTTTTGGTATGCGGAAGTCAAAGAAGAGCAATGGTACCTGAGCGGCCGAGAAGGGAGAGCTCACCCACCACATTGAAGGCAGCGGCAGAAGACAAGAGGGCTCAGCGACCCTCATAAAGAAGAAGGAGCAACGAGGCTCAAGCATTGAAGGCAAAGGACAGAAAGAGAAGCAGTGCATAGTACCCATGGTCAGTGCCAGGAAGCATGGAAGACTGCAGAGAGCTGTGGTGTGACGGGAAGCGGCTACCTCAAGGACAGAGAGGACCGACTGTCACTAATTAGGGTTTGGGTTACTGTTTGGACAGGCCCACATTGTTGTAATGGCGAGACCTTCGGGCCGCCTATAAAATCTTGTATTTTGTATTGTAAAGGGTTGGTTGGTTGATTCATAGGATGAGTCGTTAGTTGGTCAGTTGATTATTTTTGTAGACTCAGGAGTCAGTCAGACAGAATGTGTTGTAACGATCCAGACACCTAGCTTGTCTGTGAGTCATTTGAGTCTGTATGTAACCATCCACAGGGAGAACAGAGAGGGAAGGATATATTGAAAGAAAGGCAATATAGAGATAGAAATAGGCCAGAGATCCAGAAGAGATCTTGCGCTACATATGCGGTGCAACAGACTATGCTAACTTCCCTCAAGATATATAATAGAAGCACAGTTTGGTGGACGTAGCTCCCATCCTGGGGGTGAACCATGTTAAATCTGCGTGTTATGTGTTGCATGAATGTGATTGTACTTGCTTATTGTTACTGGTTATTATGCATAAAATGTTAGTTGCAGTAAGTGAATGTGTGTATTGTTCAGTCCATGGTAATGCAGGAAGATAGAGATAAGTTGAAGTATTTAAGTAATCTGTTTGAAGACTCCTTTACGTCTATTTCTAATGACCATTTAATCACAATATAACTTCTGGGAAGTAGAGTTTCGCACATCAACACAGTCAACGCTAAGAGTGCAAAGTCGTAGTGGTAAGATATCGCAGAGAGGCGATATCGCACCGGCAGAGGAGCTACGGTGCGCGATACTGCGAGCTGAGGGCTTAGCGTTGAGGAGAGGTTGGGTATCCCGTGGTGTGTAGAGATGCGATAAGGTTGGAAATATTGTGAGTAAGTGGAAGTTGTGTGGCACGGGAAGAAACCGTGCGACTTGCGCGTGGGTAAGAATCACACGGCTATAAGTGCTGCGAGTAGAAGGGGACGTGCGATGCGCTGATATAGTTGATCTTGTGACTCGCAGGAGCAAGAGAAAAGAAGTAGGATGCGCAGAACCTGGTCCAAGACACTTGAGTCTTGGCCAACCCATTAGATTCACTTCGGGTGAGACTTCAGATCGCTTCGCGGTTTGTCGCCGAAAGGGCCAGTGAGTTAGGGGTGTTGTTGATTGATTATAGTAAACTCGGGTCTGCCCATGCAATCAACACCGTGTCAGAAACCTTTTTCAAATGTCGAACAAACAACTCAAAACCCATTGGTGATCAGAAGCTCTAAACACTAAGGATCGGAACTTTAAACATGAACACTGCCATAGTGTCAACGAATCAAACCACTAACGTCGCGATGGTTAACCATTGATGATCGAAATATCTAAACACTAAAACATCGGAACCTCAAACCACTAATGCGTTGAAACTCCAAACCACAAGACTCTTCGTAGTGTTGGCGATATAAAGGACAAGCCCTTTGAAATGTCGACGTCATAGAGGACTAAACCTTCGATCCTTGTCAAAGTATGTTCCAATTGCAGTCAAAAGATTTAGCGATAAAACAAAAAGAGGTAAATGCCACTGTTCGGAGCTTTCCCCTAAACCATCGAAAGGGTTTTCCACCTGATATTTATCTTCCAGCTTTTGGTGGTTAGTGTATATGTTTCACCCCTTTCTAGTCTACTGAAAATGACCCTTTTCGGTGGCTAATGATATTTTTTGATCCTCACCTAAGCCACCAAATGTACCTTTATTGGTGCTTCTTGCCACCCACTTTCGGCGGTTTAAATCCCTTTTGTCTCTCTTTATAGTCTGTTGAAAGTGTCCCTTTTCGGTGGCTAATGAGTTTCTGTAGTCTTGCCTAAGCCACCGAAAGTGTTACTTTGAATATGCTTACTCAGACCGCTTTCGGTGGTTTGCCTTTTTCTTGCATTCAACTGTTTAGCTACTAAAACATAGCTTTTTGGTGGCTAATGAGCTATGATAGTCCTCACCTAAGCCACCAAAAGCTACAACTTGTGAAATTTACATCCAAATAAAAAATAGAGGCTTTCAACTTGTCAGTGATATTCATATCCTTCATTCCATGAGTTAAGTTCTTCATACTATCAAAATAAATTATTTTGGAAGATAACATATGGCTCCTACTTGGGGATGGGAATATCCTAGTGAGGTCCCAAGAACCCCAGACCAAAAATGCCTTTCCCTAAAAGCAAATAAGTAACTTAACACTATCATTTACTATTCCATTGGGCATGGATTTTATTTTGAAAGAAAAACAATCTAGTATCTACTAATTTACAATAATAAGGCCTCAGAGCCTCTAATAAAATCGAGTTTCAAGAACCGCCCATTCACTAGGCCATCAAATACCTCTTCACCTTCCATATTCTGCAATTTGAAGGTGTTATTCTCATGTACCTGGGCTATCACAAAAGGGTCGGTCCACAAAGAGTTGAATTTTCCATGTTTTCCCTTGTCTTGTCTGACAGCATCCCACTTGAGGACCCAATCTCCCACCTGGAGGTTGTCTACTTTTTCTCTTTTGTCAAACATGCCCTTTATCCTCTATTGATGGGATTTTGATTTTCCTACAACTTGCTCCCTTATTTGTTGTAACTCCACCAAATCCATCATCCTTCTCACCATATCATTTGGTTCCTCTTTCTCTTCCTAAAAGAACGTTTCCACTGGAAGGATGAGCTGGATAGGAAAAATGGCCTCAGTGCTATAAACTAGCTTGAATGGAGAAGTCCCTATGGATCTTTTTTCTGTTACCCTATCATCCCATAAAGCAAACTCAATCTTTGAATCCCAGCTTTTCTAATTTGTCTCTAGCAGTTTCCTAATGATTTTGACTAAGCTTTTGTTGGATGACTCAGCCAGGCCATTTCCTTGGGGATAATAGGATGTGGAGTGCACCAGCTGAATACCCATTGATTCACACATTTTAACTAATTCCCCTACCTTGAAAGGTGGTGCATTATTAGTTACTAACCTTATTGGGCAGCCAAACTGGCTAAAGATATTCTCATATAAAAATCTCATGATGACTTGATGAGTGGCATTCTTGGTGGGTACTGC
Organism: Pseudotsuga menziesii; assembly: GCA_001517045.1. NCBI lineage: Eukaryota > Viridiplantae > Streptophyta > Pinopsida > Pinales > Pinaceae > Pseudotsuga > Pseudotsuga menziesii. The sequence continues at coordinate 15,496 of LPNX010398323.1, forward strand.
TTCTATCCATTTGGTAAAGTAGTCAATGGCTACTAAGATCCATTTATGCTGTCCACTGGAAGATGGATTTATTTCACCTATGAAATCCATACCCCATTGCTGGAAATTCCCATTCACCACAATAGGCGTAAGGGGCAAGGAATTGAGCTGTTGCTTCCCTATAAATATTTGGCATTGGTCACAGGCCCTTACAAAAGTGCATACATCAGCAAAGAGGACTGTCCAATAGTATCCTACTCTTAAGATCTTGTGGGATGTGGTTTTCCAATAGTGGTGGCCCCCATGTGTGCTAGAATGAAAGTGATGCATGACTTGATATGCTTCCTCTTGATCTAGACACCTTAGAAAAATTCCATACTAATCTATCTAGTACAACAGTTTGTCAATTATGCAAAACTTAATAAATTTCAACTGAAGTGCTCGTGCTTGGTTAGGAGTGAGATCAGGAGAAACTTCTAATTTTTGCAGAAATTGAATGATATCTGAGTACCACTCACATGAAGATACGTTTTTAGCTACTGATGGAATGTCATTCTGATCTTGATTCACTTCAGCTTCTACTGCTACCATAGTCTACACCTTTGATGATTTGACACATGTGAAATTTATTCCCATTAGTCTGCAGTTTTCTTTGGCCATGAGTTTGGCGAGACCTAGTCCCTTTACCAGCTTGGTGGGTTTCACCTCTATATCAAACTCAATGAGCTTGGCAATCCACTTATCTCTCTTCCCATCAATGTTAGGATAAGTCAGAACATCCTTCACAGCAGTTGAAGGGACATATGCAATGAACTTTGCATGGAGAATGTAGATTCTGAAAGTCTTCAAAGATTTTATGAGAGCATAAGCCTGCTTCTCAATTGGGTCATACTTCAGCTCAACATCTCTTAGGGTTTTGATGAAGAATGCAACGGGGATGATCAAGACCCTCATAATTCTTTTGTAATAGTAAAGCTTCTACTGTGTAATAAGATGCAAAAGAGAAAATGTAAAAACCCTTGGCATAGTTAGGATTGATTAGGGTTGGGGCCTCCATGATAGCCTTCTTAATGTCTTCAAAAGAGTTTCTTACATGATCAGTCCACTTTATTTTTGCATCTTTTTTCAGCATGAATGTTATTTGCTTCACCAGCTCAGAGAAATTAGGAATGAAACTCTTGAAAAATTTTATCTTGCCTAAAAAGGACTGGATGTCTCTTTTTGACCTCGGTATTGTCAGCTTCTGAATTGCTTCTACTCTTACAGGATCGATATTTACACCTTCAGTTGAAACTATATGGCCCAGGATTTTTCCTTCACTGAGTGCAAACTAGGACTTCTTGGGGTTTAGTGATATTCCATACCTTCTGCACTTCAGAAAGACCTTTCTTAAATTCTACAAGTGGTCATGATGGCTGTGAGAGTAAACTGTTAGGTCATCCAAATATATCAGCACAAACTTATATTTTATCCCTACAAAATCTAGGTCCATGGATCTCTGAAAAGTAGCCCCAGTATTCATTAGCCCAAATGGCATTTTAGCATACATTAAAGGGAGTCTTCTCTTGGTCATCAGGGTGCACAGCAACTTGGTTGTAACTAGAGAAGCCATCAAGGAAGGACATAACTGTAGCCGTTGAGACTTTCTGCAATAGGTGTTCCATCTTGGGCAGTGGATAGTTGTCTTTCTTGGAACACTTGTTTAGGTTTCTAAAATCCACACACAACCCTATTTCCCCATTTTTCTTTCTTACCACTACTAGGTTTTCAATCCACTTGGAATACCTGAGGGGGATTATGATCTTGGCTTTGAGGAGCTTGTGGATTTCCTTTTCAATCACTGGTAATAAGAGAGGGCTGATGGGTCTCAACTTCTACTTAAAAGGAATGGTGTCCTTCTCCAAGGGAATTCTGTGCTGGATGATATTGGTGTCATAAGTTTTTAGGTCACTATACTCCCAGGAAAAAACATCAGCAAACTCTTTTACCAAGCTGCAAAATTTATACCTCTGATCAACATTCAACATTGTGGAAAGATTTATCAGTTTAGGATGGCTTTGTCTCCCTATCTTTTTCTCTTGGATAGAAAGATCTAGCTCCTTTTTGGTAGGCTTGAAAGGGATGTCATTGTGATCAAACAACTCTTCCAGTGGTACTAGACCTCGGGGTATGTTGTTGCTGGGAAATTGGACAATGTTCTGATCAGTCACTTTAACTCTTAACTTGAGCTGTTTGGATTCCTCCATGTTTAGGTTTTCCTAGTCTATGTGTATGTTAGAGAATTCATCTACTAACTGAAGGAATTTACTAATCTCATCATCATTCTCAAACACCCTCCAAAATTTTACATTATCTGGTAGAGAGGATCTGTACTTGACTTGAACATCATAGTTGAGCTTATGGGGTAAAGGAGGAACGAACAGACTTGTAGAGACATCTAGGGAATCAGCCAGGTGACTCAGAACCCTAGGAATATATGACAGTTCAAAAATCATAAAGGAGTCTCTGAGTTTCCATACCTCATCCATGTAGGCCTTCATTATGATATTTTTTGTTTGAAAAGTGTTATTGACCTGTTGTATGATGAGGTCTGCATCTCCAAAAATATTCATGCACATGATCCCCATCTTCTTGGCAGCTTTAACTCCTAGCAGCAAGGCTTTAGATTCTGCTATGTTGTTAGTGGTTTTAAAATCAAGCTTATAAGACAGGTGGATGTTTTCCTTAGATGGGGAGATCGATACTACACCTGCACCTATTGAGCTTTGAGTGCTAGCCTCATCAAAATACATTGTCCAGATTGTTGTGGTTACTTCTTTGGGCTGCTGACAGGTGGGATTAGTGACATGGAATGATGTTTGCTGAGAATCATCTATTTGAAAAATGCAAGACCCAAAATCAGTGTCCACTGCATAGATGGGGTGCTTTACTGAGTTGCTCTCCTTGCTTATAATGTATGCCAGCTAATTTTCCCTATACATCCTCTTAGTCTATCCTCCAAACATGGGAATGGTGGCATATATGAGATCCATATGAAGGGTTCCACCTAGTCTTTTGCCCCATGATCGAGATAGCAAGAGACCAAACTTTGGAGGAATATCAACCACTACAATGTCCATCATGATTCCTTTTGAAGGTAGTTGAGTTAGGTTCACAACCAGGTCTTTGATGAGGCCTAAGCACTTGACCTTCCTGGAGTGAAAGTAGAATAATCATGGTAGGTCTTGGTGATACTAAGACCATGCTCATCCATCACAACCTTTGGAATTAGGTTATGAGAGGCTCTTGAATCTAGTAAATAGTTATGGAGGATTTTATCATGGATATTCAAGGATATGTTGAATGGTAGGCATGAGTCCTTTAGGTCTTCGATCATGGGGCCTAGGGTTACAACAGGCTTTCGATATTGCAGGTTCACAAATTCAGTGTCAATATGCACCTTGGGCTGAAGGGAATTCAGAATGGAGGACTTGAATGCATAATTCTTCATTAGCTCAATTAAAGGGAAAGGGATTTTTAATTTTTGAATTTCAGACTCAAGGTTGATAGAATAATGCAGCCTATTTGGAAACCTTACCTCATGAGTTGTAGGTTTGAGTTGGACTTGATCAAGTATGGCTAAAGGTGTTGGTTTCTGCAATGATTTGGATGTGATAGCCACCTTCTTTGGTAAAACGACAACCTTTCTAGCTAGTGTAGTAGGCTGCTTGACAGGTACATCATTCTTCTTGAGAGGAGAAACCAACCTAGACCTCAGATTGTAACCTTCCTGACCATCAGCCTGATAGAAAACTTCTTCAGTGATCTATTCATTAATTAGGGCATCCTCATATTCTACCTGTGTCATAAAAGAACAGTCCACCTCATCCTCCATGGAGTGGACATTGTCTTCAGCTTCTCCTTCTTCTTCAATGAATTCTAGCTCTTCTTCTAATACAACATTTTGAAATGGAGCTCTTATCCTCTGATATTCCCCTTGATTCCTCTCCCTTCTGAGAATCTGAAATAGGGGTTTTTCTCTTCTATAAGGAACAAAATTAGGGTTTCAAGGAGAAAAGTCACTTGGCCCTTTACCCCTCACATGTAGATGTCCTTGGTCCTTCAATTTAGACATTTCAGTAGTTAGGTCATCTAACAGTTTGGTCATTTTGTTAATCTTATTCTCTGATGCAGAAGCCCCACTAGGGTCTTCTGGTTTCTTTTTCCTGTCTATCTTCCCTTTCACCTTCTGAGATCCCATAATGTTCGACTCTACCTCCACGGCAGCATCCTGCATGAGTGAAAAGGAGCCAGAACTCCTTTCTCTAAGAAGTAGATAGAAGTCAGAGTCAAAGTAATTTGCATAAGTTATCCTAGCTGAGGTATCAATGGGCTTAATTTCAGTAGGGATCTTGCTGTACATATTGTTGAATCTCTTGGTAAATTTGGAGATAGACTCCCCATTTTCTCTTTTGAAGTTGCTGAATTCTCTGATATAGTAGAGGTGGTCTCTTATTTCTCCCCAATTCTTTAGGAAAATGTCATCTAGGGCCTCTATTCCTGCCACTGATCCAGCAGATAGTTACTTAAACCACTTCCTATCCTGGCCATCTAGGCTTTGCAAAAAAACCCTAGTCCATACATCTTCTTGCTCTATGTTAATATTTTCAGCATAGCTGCAAAGAGCCTCTAGATGTTCTTCAGTAGTGAAATCTCCTTCCCCTGTAAACTTAGGCATATACTTGAGATAATCCCGAGTAGGCATGGATGCAAGGGGGTTTGGAAAAATTAGGGGGGCATACCTAGCTACCAGAATCCTTTCCATCTTGGTCAATTGAGGGGAAGCCATATTGGAAATGGGTATGGACAATGTTGAGGAAAGCAACACTAATGGAGATACTTGCTAAGAAGGTGGTGGTATACTTATCCTAGTGGAGTCACCAAGGATTGGATCCTCACAAGGAGCAGTGCTTGAAGATGCCCAAACCCTAGATTTTTCTGATGTATCTAAAAATTCTAGAGAATTAAGAATTTCAGTAGAAGAAATAATAATAGAAAGATATCTTGAAATACCTGATGTAGCTTTGTGTGCAGCACTGTTGGTCTATCTTAGTAAAGCCCTAACTCTTCTCAAAATTTCTTCTGGATCTGAAACTGGTGTTGTTGGTGGCCCCTTAGGGTTTTCTATGGTACTTGGTCTTCTTGAAGCCACCTTATATCAATGGAGTCACCAAATAGATGATTAAAACCATAATAGTGTCCAAGCTTTGTCTATCATCAAAGCGTGGATCTATGTCATCTCCCAGGGAAGCTGAGCTTCAGTATCCTCTCCTTGGCAATGACGCCAATTTGTTATCACTCCAGAAAACTCCTCTAGGTTGTGACTCGAGTATGTCTGGTAACTTAAAATGTTTTTAGGGTTTTCTAATATGGATCAAGTCATTTCACCTATATAACCTTTCCACTTTCAAGACATGCATAAAACTCACTCATTTACAAGGCTTTTAGTTATAATTGCTCAGAAGTTGACAATAAGGTGCAAGGATGAAGAACTCATCAGGCTGGCAGATTTACATACAAAACACATGCATATAAATGGATAAATCCTAATAATGATGGCACTTATAAATCAAATTGTACTAACAAACCAATAGGATGACAACTATCAGATTTTTAATCAATCTGAAAATGACCTAAATACACATTCAAGCATAAGTGCAGCAAATAAAGAGATGATGGCTGAACAGATCATAACAAAAGAGCTTATATTCATGAATAAGTAAAATAAGAAGCATGAAATCATTATAGGATTATAAATCCCCGAAGTTGAACCTTTATTATAAAATCGACCTTAGGATTTATAGCCTTTTACAAAAAGTCCAGATCCTAAAACATGGATTTGTTTTTTTCAAAAATACTTGAAAGTGACAGTTTTTGCAAATTAGGGTTTGAAACCCTACCTAACTACTTGTCTAACTATAATGAAGATCTAGTTCACTGACTGAACATTTTGATAATTGAAGCAATTCTAGTGATCACTGATGTTGGTTCTCTGTTAGTCAGACCCCTGATTTCTCTTTGATAGCTAGGGTTTGTATCCTTTGGTGTGGTTATGTCATAGTGAATCTCACACGGACCTTTTCTAATGCATCCCTCAGCATCCTTTGTCTTTAGCTCACATCCATGAACCATCTGCAATTACCAAAAGTCAGTTCTGTCTGTCAAAAACTCACCTTTAAATCTCTCTCCACTTTTGGTGGTTAAGTGGCCAGTCTATTGGAACCTTTAACTGCTGAAAAGAGGAGCTTTTGATGGCTAATGGACTATTCCAGTTCCCAAAAAATCAAATATTGATAATTTAATCGATGAATTAATTAAATAATGGAGAAAAACCCAAGTCCTAAATCATTGTGATTTGCTTCGATTTGACTGAAATCAGTCTCATCGACTTGGGATTGACTGGATATGACAATTCCTTGACTGAAGGAGGTGATCTAGGCTGATCTGGGAGTTCACCACAGCATGCAATCTTGGGAATTTCACCCTACCTCTCTCCTCCACATGTGTGGGCTCATCTGGATGAGTTTTCATGGATGCTTCAATAAATAGGTTTAGGTGTTAGTCAGATCAACTCTTCGATTGACAGTTAGACTCAGTGGAAGCTCAGTTCAGCTTCAGATCAGGCATTGGTGGACTCTCCTTCTGCTACAGTTTTATATATCCTCAGGATTTGTTCCCCCTCTGGGCCGGGGTTTGAATTTTTTGTATAAATAAAGCCTGGCTACCTCCTTTCCGATTTATTAAGAGTCGGATTGAGGAGCTATTGCTTCTGTAATACCATGTAATATATTTTGCTATTGGAATAAAGTGAAGCTTTGGAGGCAATATGGTGTCATGTCATTTTATGTGTGGATGAGCGTTGCCATGTTTTACTGAGGTAACATGTATCTATGTTCATAATTTGCTGGTTGTTTGTGGATTCATTGATAAGATTGATAATACGTTTATTATAATCTTGATAGGAAAGGAGTTTGTTAATAAGTTTATTGGTCATCTCTTTCCTTTTTGATGCATGTTTAGAGATCTAGATTCAGCATGATTTATAAGTTTATATGCAGGTTGTTATCACTCCAGGAAACTCCTCTAGGTTGTAACTCGAGGATGCCTGGTAACTTAAAATGTTTTTTAGGGTTTTCTAATATGGATAAAGTCATTTGAACTATTTAACCTTTCCACTCTTAAGACTTGCAAAAAACTCACTCATTTACAAGGCTTTTAGTTATAATTGCTCAGAAGTTGACAATAAGGTGCAGGGATGAATAACTCATCAGGATGGCAGATTTACATACAAAACACATGCATATAAATGGCTAAATCCTGATAAGTATGGCACTTATAAATCAAATTGTCCTAACAAACCAATAGGATGATAGCTATCATCTTTTTAATCAATCTGAAAATGACCTAAATACACATGCAGGCATAAGTGCAGCAAAGAAAGAGATGATGGCTGAACAGATCATTACAAAAGAGCTTATATTCATGAATAAGTAAAATGAAAAGCATGAAATAATTATAGGCTTATAAATCCCCAAAGTTCAACCTTTATTATAAAATTGATCTTAGGCTTTATAGCCTTTTACAAAAAGTCCAGATCCTAAAACTTGGATCTATTTTTTACAAAAATACTCAAAAGTGACAGTTTTTGCAAATTAGGGTTTGAAACCCTACCTAACTACTTGTCTAACTACAATGAAAATCTAGTTCACTCACTGAATATTTTGATAACTAAAGCAATGCGAGTGATCATTGCTACTGGTTCTCTGTCAGTCAGACCCCTAATTTCTCTTTGATGGCTAGGTCTTGTATCCTTTGGTGTGGTTATGTCATAGTGAATCTCACACAGACCTTTTCTGATGCATCCCTCAATGTCTTTTGTCTTCATCTCACATCCATGAACCATATGCAGTTGCCAAAATTAGGTTCTGTCTATCAAAAACTCACCTTTAAATCTCTGTCTTCTTTTGGTGGTTAAGCGGCCAGTCTATTGGAACCTTTAACTACCGAAAAGAGGAGCTTTCAGTGGATAACGGACTGTTCTAGTGCCTGCTTAACCACCAAAATCCATGTTTCACAAAATTTATTATGTTTTGTTCAAAAATTCCTTTCCAGTCTCGTATGCTCGCTTTCTTCTTCTGAGGGCTTCATGTTTGGAGTGTTTGCAGGGCCTTGGCTTGTTTCAGAAGGCTGGAGATTGATGGCTGCTTCAACTAGGGTTGATAAGTCAAGGTGGATTTTAGGATTTGATTTTTCTTCTTTCAACTGTAGCCTTTGGAGCTTCACCATTCTGAGTAACCTGGTATTGTCCTTCAGGTACCTAGTGTTCAGCCTTTTCAAGAAATTATATCTCTCTTTCTGCTCCAAGTAAGACTTCTGCAATAGCTTATTTCTCCTAGTCAATGTTTCATTGTTTCTCTTCAGTTATATTTCCAAAACCTCCATTTCATAAACCTTCCTTAGTATTTGATTGATCTTTTGACTTCTAGGTTTGCTGGAGGAAGGCCTTTCTACTGGTTCCTCTTGTTCCGGTGGTGTGGGGGATGGCAATGCTCTAGTGAATGGAACAATTTGTAGAGCTAGGGCTACATCCTCTCCTTGTTCTTCCTTAGAATCTGGATAGGGTAGGTTTAAGACATTCTCTTGGTGTGCTTCTACCTCTCGACCTTTCTCATCGAAATCCAAATTCCTTTTTGTGCTCTTGGTCTTGGAGGAGGATGGAGGTTGTTATATTCCTGTAGCTGGGGAAATGGCCCTCCTCGTTCTTCTCCCACTCCTTGGAGTGCTGGATTTCTTGACATGAGACTTTCCTTTCTCCTATGGCTGAAGGCCTATCTCAAAGCCATTCTAGAACAGAAAATAGGGCCAAGAAATGTTTCTTTTCTTCAACAACTCCTGGACCAATAGATGGATAATACCATGGTGGCATAGCCTGCTAGCAATCTTGCATGGCTAGGATTTCACTTTATGTTCCATCTTCCCTATACTCCTGTGTAAATAAAAGGGTAGATTAAGAGGGATCTTACCTGTGAAGTGATTCATGAGTTTGAAATGATCGATCATTTCTCTATTGTATCTCCCTTCACAAGTCGAATAGACCACAATGGATTTTAGCAGCTGCTGCCAGTTCTCTTCTATCCATGATGATGGCACAGCCTTCTTCCATGTTATTCCCCTATGCTCAGGCTTGAGATATGATATGAATTCCATGTCTTTGGGTATAGTGGTCTTGAACCACTTTTCTCCTATGCAAGGGAGTTCAGTCACCTTTGAAATTAGTGCTTCATCTATGATAAATTCCTCCCTTCCTATGACTTCTTTTGAACCATCAAATGACAGGGAAAAATATTTAGCCACATCCTAATGAAAACCCTATATTTTTTCACAGTATTTTTAGTAGCCTAGATCCTAGAACAGTCTACAAACCTTTGGATGGGATTCTAAATAACTGACATCACCTAGCTCCTACCTAAGAGTTGGTCCACTTTTCTTCATCCTAATGGGTGTACTCCTGGGTTCCTACAAAACAAATTTTAGACTTTGTATACAGTGGCTTCAGCAAGCTGCCCCTTCAGAGCTTGTTTTTCTGGTGAGAACAATGTTAATTTTGACAATGAAATTCGATGGAGTCCCAAGGCACTGATTATGAGGGATTTAAGTCTTTTATGGAAGCTGAGGTCACCAAAATTATGAAAACAACTCAATCATTGAGATCTCCTTTCCCATATCACCGTAACTTGCTTTAGCCAGAGCAGTCGATGGCTATTTGATAATATTTGGGACAGGTGGAGGAAAACTGCAGGCTTGCAGTCATATTAGTTTTGGATACTTGCATAACAACCCTCTTCACTCATTTCACACACAGTCACACGACTCTAGATATTTTTGGTGGGTAATCATGCTCTAAAAAATGTTCTTTTGTCTTGCTGATGGGGTTGGATGTGATGGTTCCCAACCATTTCCCTATTTTGGCCTCTTTAGTGGTTTAAGATCCTCCATGATTTTTTCAGCTAAACGCTGAAATGATGGCTTTTGGCGGCTAAATAAACGTGATCTTTCTTCCTTAAATTGTTGGAATCGTTACCCTGTCACCGTGTTGAATCTTTGCTTTCGGCAGATCTCGATCGTGTCAGAAACCTTTTTCACTTGGTGAACAAACAACTCAAAACCCGTTGGTGATCAGAAGCTCTAAACACTAAGGATTAGAACTTTAAACCTGAATGCTGCTATAGTGTCGGTGACTCAAACCACTAACATCGCGATGGTTAAGCAACGATGATCAGAAGCTCTAAACACTAAAACATTGGAACCTCAAACCACTAATGCGTCAAAACTCTAAACCACAAGACTCTTCGTAGTGTCAGCGATATAAAGGAAAATCCCTCTAAAACGTCATCGTCATAGAGGACTAAACCTCTGACTGCTGTCAAAAAAAGTTTTGATGGCAGTCAAAAGAATTAGTGATAAAACAAAAAGAGGTAAAGGTCACGGTTCAGAGCTTTTGCCTAAACCGCCAAAAGGGTTTTCCACCCTATATTTATCTTCCAGCTTTCGGTGGTTAGTGTATATGTTTCACCCCTTTCTAATCTACCGAAAATGACCCTTTTTGGTGGCTAATGAGATGTTTTGAGCCTCTTCTAATCCATCAAATGTACCTTTTGAGGTGTTTCTTGCCACTCGCTTTCAGCGGTTTAAATCCCTTTTATCTCTCTTTCTAGTCTACCAAAAGCACCCCTTTTCGGTGGCTAATGAGTTTCTGTAGTCTTGCCTAAGCCACCGAAAGTGTTACTTTGAATCTGCTTACTTAGACCATTTTTGGTGGTTTTCCTTTGGCCTGCGTTCAACTGTTTAGCCGCCGAAACATAGATTTTCGGTGGCTAATGAGCTATGATAGTCCTCGCCTAAGCCACCGAAAGCTACAAATTGTGAAATTTTCATCCAAATAAAAAACAGAGGCTTTCAAACTGTTAGTGATATTCATATCCTTCATTGCATGAGTTAAATTCTTCATAGTATCAAAATAAATTATTATGGGAGATAACACATGTCATTCTGAAATCCCTATATATGTATTAACTAGATCTCACAAGTATTTTGGCAAGTCTTTGGATTCAGTTGTAGGTTCCTAGCTTGGAGAGGATGTTGATCTAGTTTTATTCTAAACTCTCTCCAAAACCATTCAAAGGCATAGTCCCTTGACATTCCATAGGAAAGCTCCACGATTGATCTTCAAGGCTTCCAACAACAAATGCTCTTCTTTTCCTCTTCCTCCAATTTTTTCTAAAATCAGTCCGGTTACTTGTTTGAATATTTAAAATTGTTTAGATATATCAATTTTATAGTTTATTTTACATATATATTTCTGCCTTAAATCTCATAAACTAGATCTCATTCCTAAAAGAAAATTTACAAAGCATTCTAGATCTAGTTTTAGGGAAAGTTGTCATTTTTCAAGGCTGTGAAAGTAGATCTAAAGCTTGTTGAATGCATGGTTGTTTCCTTAGAATATAAAAATGTATATTCATAAATTTAATTGCTTCATATTTTCTGCCCCCAAAGCAGGCCAATATCCCAAGGAAATCTTGCTTTCCTTGGTTTCTTTTCCGCTTCTTTAAAAACTAGTTTTAACTTGGAATTTTTGGGTAAAACGTTTTTTCAAAGTACTTTCAAAGTACTTTTGGGCATATTTTATTCTAAAATTATTGCTGGTTTTTATCAGGTTTAACATAAAATAAGAGAAGCTTTTGTTCGAAAGTGGCCTTGGGAGTTTTTCAAATCCCCCAGGGGTCTCCCCTTTGATTGAAATCTTAAAATTTTGGAAAGTTGTAAGATCTTGGTTTCATCCCATATAAGGACCAAAAGGTTTCTGATATTTCAGTTTTCTGATATTGTAACTAATAATAATAAAATGAAATCTTTTTTTAGTAGGCTCTTTCGAGCCCGCTCCCCATCCGCCTAGGGGGGATTCGCGTTCGTTTCACTTTTTTTCATTTTTCCCTTTTTTCAGTTCTAGTTTAGTATTAACATGAAATATTGTATACTTTGATAATATTTTTCATTATTCCATATTTTCAAATCAAAAGTAATCATACTACTTACCCCACGACTTCTCGATTGACCCGCAAGGGGAAAGAGATGCGTGGTAGGACTAATTGGAAAACCATTGTTGTGTATCTCTGATTCCCTTTTTTATTTATTGTTTGATAATCATAATAAAATGAACCCCTCCTTGATTCACTGACTGAGGTCCACTTGGACCGAAAGAGGTTCCTGGAGGGTTTTCTTTTTAATAGGAACACCTCTTCTAAAATTTGCTAAAAATAACGAAGTCTCCAGTATGTATGCTCTGTACTTGGATGCGATTTGTTTTATCAGTCAAGATACATCAAAAGAACTTGAGTGACTAGATTAATTAGTCCTCACCTCCCAAATTGACAAACCATCAGGCGAAAATACAATGCCTCTAATGAACTGTAAGCGGTGGCAAAATAACCAAAGGAGTGGGAACAACTAGAAAGTGACCTTGAGGTGTCAATATCTATCACACATTGATGGGTGCATTATGAACAATAGTCTCAAAGGCTCCATTCTAGCCCAAAAACACCTTGTGGGTACCCGTGAAAGTTCACTTTTGGACATACTCCATGTACCGGTCGGGTATATCTGGAGTCCCCTTTTCGAATAATTTAATTCATTCACATTCCACACTAATTTAAAATCTACCAAGAGACATTTGCAAAAAATTCATTCAAGGACATGCAAGCACATTATTTTATCTGTTGAATCCATTTAACGCACTGGTGATTTATTTGATCATTTCTTTCAATTATATATCTATATTGAGTATCATTACTCTGCTTATATGCTTTAAATATTGCATCTTATTATCTTTTGCATTCACTGGTTAACTTCAAAGCTCCTAAACAACTTAATCAAGATAACACCATCACACTAAGTAATTATCCTTAGTAATTTAATAGGGTCTACCCCCCTTGGCTTCGTTAGGAGTTAGCCTAAACTGAGGAGTTAAGAACAAGGTGACAGCCTTGACTTGAGACTTGCCCCCAAGTGTTGGAGACATTTACCATCATACACACTCTTTTGGTCAAATTGGTCTAGTTAAACCACTATCCTAAGTATAATTGACATTAATTGACATCAGTGGAGCATTAATTGCCATCATCTAGTCACACCCATGACTACCTACAGTCAAGGAGGCTAACTTATCCTTCTCCTACAGTCAAGGAGGCTAACTAGAGCACTCTGGGGGTGATCTGAGTGACATTAATGTACCTAATTGCTAATTGGTGGTTACAATCAGTTCAACCAGTCAGTTAAGGCACCTCCTGTCATCAAAATATATTATTTAATGATTATTTATTATTATTTAATGATCTGGAGTCAACAAGGCGCCTCCACCAACTTCTGATGGTTAGTTCAACTTCAGTTAACCTCATCGGGGTTCATTGAAGTCATGGAGCACTAACACTTGATGGTTGGCTTGCTATGACATGTGTTTGATCTCCTTCAATTGAGATTCAGTCATTTATTGCACTCCGACTTCAGTTAGGGTTTGGTGAGTCAATTAGGGTTTTGGTCAAGTGGTTAACTGAGTGTGAACCAAATGGTTGAGATTCAGTTAATCTAGACTCACTCACTGAATTCGAATTGTCTCCTTAGGTATTCGAATTATTCATGGAGTTAAGCTAATGCTTAACATTGGTATTGTAACCATTCATTGTTTATTAAATATACAGAGAGGAAACCAATTTTGGTTCCGATTAACACCATTTCATGAGTATTTGTTGATTATTCTTTCATGAGATTGATTCTTAGTTCCTAGATCATGTGCAATAATTAATATGGTATCAGAGCATACGGCGGGATGAAGATCTATCTCTCAAAAACAAGCTTTTTGATAGATTTCCCCATGAAAAGTGAGCAATAGCTCAAAATTCGAGCACTGCACCAGAAGCCAATGCTTACCACTCAATATTTCAACTAAAGAACTTGTTGATCAAGGTTGCTTGATTGACTATGCTGGGTGTGATGAAATCCTAGAATTTGCAGGCTGTCCGACCTTATTTTTCCCTTTCTGTTTTGATTTTTAGGTTTCTACAGGTGAAGCATTCACTACAGCCATTAGAGGAAATTTCAACTCAAAATGGGCCTCCTAAAATGAACTAATAAAATAATAGTTAAAATAATAAAATAATATTTATTAATTTTGGAGGAA
>LPNX010398323.1:30310-60145 GCA_001517045.1 Pseudotsuga menziesii
CGGTGTTTCAAATTTAAAGCAATTTCATTGGCTAACACATGATGACATGGAATTTGAATAAAATTTAAACGGCCCATTTTGAGTTGAAATTTCCTCTAATGATATCCAGATGGCCTCCTCAGTACCTCTCTTGACTCCATACAATTTTGACACATGGAAAAATAAAATGGAGCTTCAGTTGTGCTCCAAAGGAATCCATAGAGTCGCCATGGACACTAAAGTTGAGCCTGGATCCACCAGAAAAATCAAGATTCTTGAACAAGAAGGATGAATCCTTCGGTTTCTTGTGCCTCTCTATTTCTGAAGACCTTCTCTTCCATCTTACGGATCTAAAGACATCGAAAAAAATATGGGACAAATTGAAATATCTATACAGAAATCATGATGACTTGATATTTTAACAACTCGAAAATGAACTCATGTCTCTCCAACCTTCCAATTTCGAGACTCTGAATGATTTATTTACAAAGTTCAAGCATATTGTTTTCCTCTTGAAGTAATGAAAAGTGGAGAAGGAGGATGATCATCTCATCCTAGCCATCCTCTCCAAACGTGGGGCTGATTATTTAGTTTTTGTTTCTACATTTCGTGTGGGGAAGCTCACAACCCCTGGATGGAAGATGCCTACACTCAATGCCTTCATTGAGTCCCTAAATAATGAACATGACAAGCTTGTCTAGATGGGAATCATCTGATCTTCCTGTGATCAATCCCTCCATGTCTCGGTGCCCAAATATTTGAAGGGTAAAGGAAAGCAGCAGAAAAATCAGAAAACTTAATTTGATGCTCCCAATCCTAAAGTTGAAAATCAGCAGCATGATGAATCTTCCGGCTCAAGGAAGAACAAAGGAAAAGGGCACAATGGGAAAGAAAAAGTTAGGTGTTCTTACTTTGGGAATGGTTTTCACCCTGAACATGCCTGCATGAAGAAAAATCTTGATGAAGCAACCTCTCCTTGAGAGGAATCACATCAATCTTCCAGAGAGCTTTCAAAGGAGAGATCACCAAGATCGGGAACCACAGCATGAGAAAGGTCATGCCCTCATGGAAAGAACTTCGAAGTCCAAATAAATGCTGATCGATAGTGGAGCTTAGAATCACATGATGGCTGAGAAAGACTCCTTTTCATCCCTGGAGACTGGCAAATCCATCCCCATCCACATGGGAGATGACTCCACCATCATTTCCGAAGGACAAGGTAGTGTAGATCTAGAAAATGGTTTTTTTCTAATGTTTTGTATGTACCGTCTCTGGCAGAAAATATCCTTAGTGTCTATAAGATGACACATACAGGAATTCCTAAGAGAGCCTCTTTCAGCCCAAATGATGTTGAGATAACATAAATTTCATCTGGGAAACTCATTGCAAAAGGCCTTGCAAATCATCATGCAAAAGCCTATGAGTTCTCTCACTTTGTTGCCGACGCAAAGCCCACCGCTCTGCTAACACATGGAAATGAGGTTAGTAGGCTGTGGCATGAAAGTTTTGGCCATCTTAATTTCAAATATATGCAGCAATTACAGAAAAATTCCATGGTTGAAGGCCTCTCGGTCATCAAGGCAACCATGAGAGTCTGCAAGGGCTGTGTGATTGTAAAACACCCTGGGCACAAGTTCGATCGGGGGAAGGCAAACCGAGATACAAGAATATTGGGGCTGATTCATTTTGATATTAGTGGTCCAATTCCTATCACATCCATGAATGGATCAAGGTACCTCCTTACTTTTATTGATGATTTTTCAAGGTATACATGGGTTTTCTTTCTCAAAAAGAAATCAGAAGTATGTGAAAATTTTTCTGAATTGAAGGCCTTGATCGAAAATGCCTTTGGGATTAAGATCAAGATGTTGAGATATGATAATGGAGGGGAGTATGTCAGTAATTAGTTTCTGTACATTTTCTCCCAAAGTGGTATTCAGGTCCAACATTCAATTCCCTACACTCCCTAGCAGAACGGAGTAGCGGAAAGGAAGAACCGGTCTCTGAAAGAGATGACCACCTATATGTAGGAGTCAAAGAAGCTTGCTGCAAATTTGTGGGCTGAAGCCATGAATGCTTTAGTATACATTAAAAATAGGGTGACACATTAATTATTGAAAGGAAAGACTCCTTTCAAAGCATACTTTGGACACAAGCCAGATGTGTCGAACCTACGGGTGTTTGGGTCCACTGCATGGGCTCGGATTCCGTTTGATAAAAGAAGGGCTTTGCAACAACAGAGCATAGAATGTCTATTTATTGGGTATCCTGATGAATCTAAAGGATTCAAGCTGCTGGATATAAAAAACAAATAGATCATCATCGAGAGAAGTGTCAAGTTCGATGAGCCTCTTTAGGAGGTGGAACTAGTGAAGGAGAAAACTGCTGAATTTCCTTCCTATTCCACTGAATATTTGGATGATGAAATTGGGGGTGATGACCTTGATTTGGATCCTATGATTTTTGATATCAGCATGCAAAAATCATTAGATACTGAATCAGAACTTGAAGTGCAAAATCATCTTCCTACATGGGCCCAACAGACACTCTCCTCCGCAGGAGACAACATTGGAAATCCCGATGATCCAAGGAGAACCCGGTCTGATTTCCAAAGAGCAGGTATTGCGCTCTCTTGTTCTGATAATTTGATGTCTGAAACTTTCTAATTGATGATTATTTCAGATCCAAAATCCTACTACCATGCTCGGAATGATTCGATATGGCAATTTACCATGGATGAAGAGATGAATTCTCTTCAGAAAAACACTACTTGGGAGCTAGTTTCTCTTCCTTCAGGAAGAAAATCGGTTCAATGCAAGTGGGTGTTTCAGAAAAATTTTGTTGATGATGGAAGCACATGCAAATATAAGGCAATTCTGGTAGCAGAATGTTTCTCTCAGGTCCAAGGAGTGGACTACGATGAGACCTTTGCACCGGTTGCAAAAATGGACTCCATTCTCCTTGTTTTGGCTATTTCCACGTCCAAGCACTGGGAGGTGCATCAGATGGATGTTAAGTCAGCCTTTCTGCATGGAGATATTCATGAGGAGATATATATGAAGCACCCTGAGGGATACATCACTGATCCATCTTTGTTTTGCAAGCTAAAGAAGTCATTGTATGAGTTAAAACAGGCCCCAAGAGAGTGGTATTCCAAGATGGATGCCTTCCTTCTCTCGCAAACATTTCAGAGATGTAGATCAGATCCAAATGTGTATTTACAGGAGCATGATGGTCATATAATTATCATTGTTTTATATTTTGATGACTTACTGATCACAGGTATCACAATTGCCTCCATTTCAACCATCAAAACTGCTCTTGAGGGGGGGTTTTTCCTTTCAGTGTTCAGCTTGAGGGGGGGTTTTTCCCACTGGGTTTTCCCTCTTTTCCTCACTTAGTTTGTTTTGAGAATTGTTTCAGTTTCGACATTGTACAGGGTGACCTATGGCCTTATTTCCCAGGGCCCTAGAATTTTATGCATCTATTTTTTCTAACTCTTCCTGAGTATAGCTTAAGGGGGGGTGGTGGAGACATTTACCATCATACACACTCTTTTGGTCAAATTGTCCTAGTTAAACCACTATCCTAAGTATAATTGACATTAATTGACATCAGTGGAGCATTAATTGCCATCATCCAGTCACACCACACCTACCTACAGTCAAGGAGGCTAACTTAGCCTTCTCTTATAGTTAAGGAGGCTAACTGGAGCACTCCGAGGGTGATCTGAGTGACAATAATGCACCTAATTGCTAACTGGTGGTTACAATCAGTTAAACCAGTCAGTTAAGGTGCCTCATGTCATTAAATATATTATTTAATGATTATTTAATGATTACTTATTATTATTTAATGATCTAGAGTCAACAAGGTGCCTCCACCAACTTCTGATGGTCAGTTCAGCTTTAGTTAACCTCATCAGGGTTCATTGAAGTCATGGAGCACTAGCACTTGATGGTTGTCTTGCTATGACATGTGTTTGATCTCCTTCAGTTGAGATTCAGTCATTTATTGCACTCTGACTTCAGTTAGATTTTGGTGAGTCAATTAGGGTTTTGGTCAAGTGGTTAACTGAGTGTGAACCAAATGGTTGAGAGTCAATTAAGCTAGCCCACTCACTAAATTTGAATTGTCTCCTTAGGTATTCAAATTCTTCATGGAGTTAAGCTATTGCTTAACATTGGTATTGTAACCATTCATTATTTATTAAATATACAGAGAGGAAACCAATTTCGGTTAAAATTAACACCATTTCATGAGATTGATTCTTAGTTCCTAGATCATGTGCAAGAATTAATACCAAGGACACATCAAGTGTCTTGAAGATTTCTGCCATGTGACCTAGGTGTGTGAAAGGTAGCAACACCACCTAAGTTGTACTTAGTGACTTTTTATCAAGTGAGCCTGGTGAAATGGACAAACATGATTTGTTCAAACTTTAGAAGACCTTCGTATGTGCTTCTGGGAAGTGCTTGTTGTACTATATCACATGTTCATACCCCATGGGGGAGTCACTAATAAAATTTTCTATCACGATAGTGTCTGTAAAAGGCTCGGTCTCTTAGACTTTATTTTTCAATCTGATCAGCCGAGGGTGTTTTTTCTCTTGGTTATTATTGGTTGTTGAATAAACGACTAATAATTTCTTAGTTTTTCACTTAATACCTCGAAAGTTGGGGTGGTCGGCTTGGCATTTAGGCCTATTGAGGTTATTAGAGTCTATTTGTCAATGTATAAACATGCTAGGCATTATGGTCAAGTCATATGAACATGTCTAAGTCCCCCTAGGTTTTTTTTTTTTTTTTTTAAGTTTTTTTAATTTTAATTTTTCTGCAAAACTTAGGCTATTTTTCAATAGTCTAATTGGAAAAATTGGTTTTGTAATAAAAGTGGGATCGAAAATCAGTTTTAGTCATGGGGGTGCTCATTTTCAAGATAAAAGAACCATGTGAACCCATAGATCCACCTTTTCTAAGTTTTGAGTGTTTTTTCCATCACTCAGGTCAAAAATCCCTAAAAATCAAATATTGATTATTTACTTAAATAATGGAGAAAACCCCAAATCCTAAATCATTGGGATTTGCTCCAATTTGAATGAAATCAGTCTCATCGACTTGGTATTAACTGGATCTGACCATCCCTTGATAGAAGGAGGTGATATGGGATGAACAGAGAGTACATTTATGCATGCAATATTGGGAATTGCACCCTCCCTCCCTCCTCCATATGTGTGGGCTTATTTGGATGAGTTTTGGTGGATGCTTTAGTTAGCAGGTTGAGGTGTCACTTAGATCATCTCTCTGAATAACAATTGCACTCACTGAGACTCATATTGGACTCAGATAGACTTAGATTAGGATCAGATTCACTCCACATGCAGCTCCAGTCTCTTTCTCCTTGGGATTTGCGCCCTCGTGGGATAGATATCCTGTTTTTGCTATAAATAAAGCATAGATTACCTCTTCCAAGCTAGTTAGAACTGGGATTGAGGTGCTGTAGCTATTGTACTATTTCTATTTTTCATTTGAAATATATAAAATCTTTGGAGGCAAGATGGTGTCTTGCTATTGTGTGTGTGGATGAACATTGCTGTGTTTTACTGAGGTAACCTGTATCTGTGTTCATAACTTGCTCATTTTTTGTGAATCCAGTGCTAAAGATTGATAATAAGTTTATTATGATCTTGATAGGAAAGGATCTTGTTAATAATTTTATTGGCTATCTCTTGCCTTTTTATGCATGTTTAGAGATCTAGATTCAACATGTTTTATAATTTTATATGCTTGCTATTCTAATATCTCTCTTTATGTATTAACTAGATCTCACAAGCATTTTGGTAAGCCTTTGGATTAAGTTGTAGGTTTCTAGCTTGGAGAGCGTGCTGATCTAGTTTTCTTCCTCACTTTCTCCAGAAAATTCTCAAAGGCATAGTCCCTCGACATTCCACTGGAAATCTCCACGATTGATCTTCAAGGTTTCTAGCACTCTTTCTCTCTCTTCCTCCTTCTCTCTTCCTCCTTCTAAAAATCCAATTTTAGCTGCTTACTTTGTTTACAAGATTTATCATTATTCAGATATATCATCTTAAAGTAAAAAATACATAGATATATTATTTCAAGGCTCATAGTCTAGATCTCATTCCTAAAAAGGTTTCATTAAGCATTCTAGATCTAGTTTAGGGAAATTGTCCATTTTGCATGGCAATTTAAAGAGAATCCATAGTTTGCATGCATTAGATTTTTGTTTCTGTTTTTAAAATATAAAATCCAGCAATCAGTGCACATCTCATTGGCTTCCCAAATAGCAAGCCAATATCCCAAGGAAAGCTTGCTTTCCTTGGTTCCTTTTTTGCCATTTTAACTAGTTTTGACTTAGTTTTTTTTTTATAGTTGTTTATGGTTAAATTTCAAAATCCAAAGTAACTCATTCAGTTTAACATCATCATACTAAATAATTTTTTCATAGTAACTTAATAGGGTCTACCCCCCTTGGCTTCATTAGGAGTTAAGCCTAAATGGGGGAGTCAAGAACAAGGTGACAGCCTTGACTTGAGACTTGCCCCCAAGGACACACCTAGTGGTTTGAATATTTCTGCCACGTTCCCCCCTAGGTGTGTGAAAGGAAGCAACAAGACTAAGGAAAGTGGTAGTAACCACGAGGAACAAAATTTTAAGGGACGATCTAATCTTCAGCTAGAACATCAGGAGGATCCTCCTTATCCTTATGAATATGTTGTTTCAAATTATGATGAGGAACAAGGTGAGATTTTTCCAAATTTGTTTCATGATCCTATTGCTGATACTTCTATACAAGAGTATTCATCCCTATCATTAGAATTTTATCATGATGTTCCCATTTGTGACAAATACACTGATGAAGAAGAATATTTTAAGGTTTGTGAAGATTTGTCCACTCATGGAATTTCATCTATTTATACTTTTTAGCAGAGAGATGATTAGCAATGTGTGCATCCTATGGTAGATGATGGTTATGAATTTGTAGATCAAAATTCCAGTGATATATCTTGCAAAGAAATTGTAAACTGTAATAGGCCAGCGCATTATCATGATGAATTCAAATGACAGAGATATGGTGAAAGAGAGCAGAAAGGTTCAGATAAGCAATTGAGCTTGCATTTTCCTTTGACAGAGGTTGAGCAATCCACATTCAGGATTAAGACCAATGAAGACAACCATCAGCAAAAGCATCTTAGTTAGTTGGAACAGCAACAAGAAGAGGTATTTCCTTGTAAATTTGATGATCCTATTGTTGATTATTGGGATTCTATAAGCAACATATATGTTAAAATATTTCTGTTAGATGAAAGTTGGTTTGATCATCTATTCAAACCACTTTCCTATTCAATTTACATTCCATTATTCTTGGGGTCGAGATCAAGAATTTTGTTAGGAAATCTGTTTCTGACATGGCTTCATTGGAAGCATGACTTTACTTAATTAAGCATCAGTACTGTGGTTAGAGTAGAAATAGGTGCAGAATAAGATTTTCATATGACTAGATAGATTATGTTCAGTTGTTTTCTTCTTGAATAAGGAGAGCAAGCTACAGGTTTGCAAGGGATCATTTGTAAAGGCTAGATGACTCCATGCCCAATGGAACACTAGAAGATAGGTTTGAATTTTTTGTTTTACAGGAAAGGCATCGGATCTGTGGTTCTTGGAACTTCACAGGGAGGATTCCATTTGCGAGTAGGAGCCAGATGCTATCTCCTTAAATAAATTAGTCAAATTTATTTTATGAATAGGTAGAAAGTCATTAGAAAAAAAAACTTTATTAAATTTTTTTAGTCTCATTTTAATGAGTTCTATCTTGTAAATATTTTAAAAAAAACTTTGGAGTTATTATTTATTTAAAAAAACTTGAAACATAGTTTCAATTCCTAAGCATTGTTTCAAAGCAGTCTCTAAGCCACCAAAGTAGGACTTTCAGCAGCTAAGACCAAAATTTCAGGGCACTCCAAGCCACCAAAATTGATGTTTTTACTATGAAAAGTCATCATTTTAAAAGGGTGATACTGAGCGACTGGAGAATCATTTTGTAAAAATATACGATTTTTTTGTTCCTAACATATCAAAGAACAATAACCTCTCTCATTTTTCCTACGAGTGTTTCATATTTGGAGAATCAAATCCATCTCTGAGCCCTAATTTTTGGATCTCAGAATTTCCTTGTTTGACACATGTTTTTGAAATACAGATATCGAGAAAATGGAAACAAATTTCAAAAAAATTAGAGAGGTTTTTGCTCAAAACAAACCAACATATGAAAAATTCTTATTGTTTATACAAAGGTGTCACATATTTGGATAACCAAATCCATCTCTGAGCTCCCGTTTTCAGCAGTTTGGTCCAAATTTTGGGGCAAAATATGACCTGTCAGTCCTCTAGGTGGCATTTTCGACCTCATCTATCAATCGATGAAGATTTGCTGTAGCTGTTGATGAGTTCGAAGATCAGAAATATTTTTTGAGATATGGAGATTGACCATCAAAATAGGATCTTTTTCTATTTTCTAGCAACTATTTTTAATTATCTATTTTTAGCAAATTCTATCCAGTTTTTTAGGATCTAGAATAATTTTGTAAAGGCTATAAAGCCTGTGACTTCTGTAGAACAAGGGTTTCAACTTAGAATAATTTTTATACACTTTTTGTATTCAAGCTTCTCATGTTTTTTGTCACTTAATACAAGCTCTTTTGCCATTACATGTTCAACTTTCATCTTCTTTCTATTCCGTACTTGTGCTTGGATGTTTCCTTCATGTTTATTCTATTTACCTAATACAAGATAGATGTCATCATATCTCTGTGTGGATAATTGGAATTACAAGTATCTCTTCCTTGTTATGATTAACCATTCATTTGTAAGTGCCTTATGTATGAATCTGCCAGCATAGTGAGTTCTTCATCTATTCACCTTTATTACAAACCCTCTAAACATTGATAGTTAGAAGCCTTGTCTATTTGATTGAGTATTATGTATGCCTTGAGTGAGGTAGGTCTTATTGGTTATACGAATTGATCCATTGAGTAAACCATTTAAAAATATTGAAGTTACCATGCATCTACGAGATGCAACCTAGAAGAGTTTCTTGGAGAGCTAACACGAGTCATCGGTGGATTTCCCCCTTGCGGGGTTAGACTCCAAGGAGATTAGATATTTCCTAGATTTTTACCACCCATTGATCAATGGGTGGATTTCCTCCTTGTGGGGTTAGAATCTAGTGATATTGGTTATTTCCTAGAATTTGACCACTCCATTGTGGCGGTCCTTGGATTTTATTAGCATTCCAAGGTGGGTTTCCCTCTTATGAAGGATGTTCCCAAGAATATTGGGTACTTCTTGGAACATGATCAATGGGTGGACTATCTCCTTGTGGATTTAGGTTCCAAGAATATTGTTTACTTCCTAAAAACTGACCACTGGGTAGATTTCCTCTTGATGTAGTTGGGTCCCAAGAATATTGGTTACTTACTTGCACCCAACCATTCCATTGATTCTGTCCTCCGTTTTGATTGTAATTCCAAGGCATGTTTCCTCCTTGAAGTGGCTAGATCCAAAAATATTTGTTACTTTATAAAACATGACTACTCCATTGTGGGATGGGGTTTATAGGTGGATTTCCCCTAGGCATTTTTTTGGTATAAATCAGAGGATAACCATATGGGGTTTTTCCTCTTGTCAGTGAAGAATTATTCCAATTGGCATTTGTGTGCTAGGATGCATTATTTCCGCCAGGAATATTAACATACCATTGTAAATGGTTTCCCCCAGAAGTATAACCTAGACAAATTTTGTGTCTACTAAGAGGATTTTGATAACCTCCTGCAACCATTTGAGGCTGCATTGATATGGTTCCTTCAAATCTTGACAAATCCAAAGGGTCAAGTGTAATGTTCTACATATTATCCCAACTTTCAAAAAGACTAACGAGTGACTCACTTTCTATAAGTATGATTGAGTTCAAAGGATTTTCTAAGGGTGGATTTACGTGATAAAATGGGTGATATTCTATTTTTACAATTTCAAGTAAAGTAATATCATCAATTCTATCTATGTTCCATCCATGATGTGACACATTTTTAGAATTTATTTGACGTTGTTATTCTTTAGTAACATTTGATTGGGTTTATAAGTAGTTCAGTTTCAAAGTCACAAAGATGTGGTTCATGCATATGCCTCCACAATGTAGTTGGTCCCTCAAACTTACGTAACTACCTTGCTTCCACCTTGACGTGTGAATCAAGAGATTAAGTACTCTGAAGTTTAATAAAAGGGAATGTTTAATAGAGTATACCAAAATATAGTTAAACAATCCTAAAGGAATCTATACTAAAAAAAACCAAAGTGTCCACACATGTAAAAATGTCCTAAGATAATCAACAAGCAAATATGTTTCCAAAGAACTAGAGTTTAGTGAAAATATGGATTTAGAGGGCCTGTCAAAACTAGTAGCTCCTAAGGTACATTACGCATAAAAAATTACTAAATAGTGAAGGTATGAGAAACAATTACACTTTTCTTCAATTACCAAGGGTGTACATGTTATATCTTGGATACTCACCCTCCCAAGGAGCTAAAAAAACCTTGTGTCTGTCTCATGTATTGCAAGTATCCCCCACTCACAATAACCCATGTGAT
The DNA here is from genome assembly GCA_001517045.1 of Pseudotsuga menziesii. Lineage (NCBI taxonomy): Eukaryota > Viridiplantae > Streptophyta > Pinopsida > Pinales > Pinaceae > Pseudotsuga > Pseudotsuga menziesii. The sequence continues at coordinate 40,954 of LPNX010398323.1, forward strand.
GCCCTAGGAAAAGAAACTATGGTTATGAATTCATAATCTATGGCCGGGTAGGGCATTCATTAGTCTAGGATAACTCACATACACTAGATATATCAAGAAAGTAATGTCACCCTGAGGACTTTTCACTTAACTAAAATATTGTGATGTGCTCATATCCCACCAAATAAGCAAGAGTGGGGCCACCACACTCACTAATTTAGATTGACCTCATGCTTAACACTTGTCTTAGAAGCGATTTCCCAACATGCACTCTTTGCTATTGATGGATTTGATTGTCTTTAATCAATACTAGTTTCAAAGTTTTGCGGCCTTGGAGTGTTAACTCTCGAATATTATTCCAAATCCCTAACCTAATCTTTGTTGGTGATATCAAAAATAATCTTGATAGATTTTATATTAAGCGTTGGTTTTAGGATAGTTTTCTTAGTTTCAAGGAGTGATCGTGAAATTGCTGGTATATGTGACTCAGAATGTTGAACCAATCAAATATACAATGCTCACTACTCTTTCCTTTATTTCAATGAACTTCTATATTATGGAAGAGTAAGGTTCTTTGAGGTCCTTCAAATATGCATAAAATGTAGAATCAATTTTACAAATTAAAAAAAATAAGTTTTCAATTTTTAGAAAAGGTTAAAGAAGACGGTTTCAAACATAAGATGTGTTCAATTTTCTTCAACTATCACTAATTGGAAATGAAAAATGTTTTAATGTTCAATGTTTTTCCCATTTCTAATAAATCTATTAAACTGATGTTTACATGTAGGATCGTGATTCAATTTTTACTTTTCAGTTGCATTATGTTTTATTTCCGGATGTTGATTTTAATGTTCAAAATTGATGGTTTGAATATCAATTAAAAATTCTAAGTATATTTCCAAATTCTAAAACTGACAAGCATTTACACTTAAGATCCACTTTCTCGTTCACAAGGCCACCCAAAAGCGCAAGTGAAGAGGATACTCATGGATCGACAATATGCTTCAAAAACTCAAAATACCTATTACACTTGAGATCCACTTTCTCGTTCATAGAACTGCTCGAAAGTGCAAGTGAAGAGGATACTCGTGGCTCAAATATTTGTTAAAAAATAAACCCATGGCTTAAACACAACTTATATCAAGAAATTGAAAATAACAAGTAAGGTCCTCTCATTGTGTTTGAACTAATCTTAAGTTATAGGTCTGTATTTTTGAGAATTTATGTGAATTTAATCTTAAATGATGGTATTAAAAGTGTCTTAGTTGTGATTTCAAGTTGTGTGGAAGGTCAGAAAGTTCATGTGACTTCAAAATTCATGCCTAAAGGTTCATAAATTGAAACAATGTGTTATGTTCTTTAGTTTTTCAACAATTTCCTTATGCAAATGTGTGATTAAAATGACCAAATTAGACAAAATTTCAGACATTCAAGAGTGAATTAAAGAACCTAAATGGTAAACATGTCATAAATTTTAGGATCTGAGCAATCTTTTTGAAGGAAACTTTGAACAATACTAAAAGAAAACTTCTTCTCAAAGTGTTTTTTCCTAGTTTTTTAAGGAGTTTTCCAATCCTTTAGAACTTGAGGGAAAATTCCCCCAAATCCTTCAAAAATGATCCTAAAAGGTCATAACAGGACTCAACAAGTGTTTAGGATTTCAACTAAGGTTCTGCAAAGTTTAAAATGAACTCCATCGAAGGCTAAAAATCAGTGATTTTAGAAAAAAAACAATCTCAAGCCACATGCACACAAAACTTTAAAATCATTCAGAAATCCCTAAATCCTGATAAAAGAGAGGAAAAAGGTGTCTAAAAACTCTATTATAATATTACTAAGAAATATACAGCAGAAAAAATCGACTTAAGTGATCCAAAACTAAAGATTCAACCATAAAACAATCAAGAACCGTGACTTTGTCACACTATGGCCGACGCACTACTGTTATGGATAAATAGAATGCCACTGGCACACTATGTAGTCAATGAAAGGGCACCAAAGGAGGATGGAATTCTTTGTGTCCCATGAAATGTGCCAACAAGTTAAAGAAGGAAAAAAGCTTAGATCCAAGACCCAAAATCTTGTTAAATGAAAAATTAAGTGTGGAATCATGTCAGTTTTCACCTCCAGAACTGATCTATATCCTTCTTGTAGCAGTAGTAATAGACCCTTAGTACATAGTTTTTACCTTAGGCTAAGTTTATTTCCCCACATGCAATGATATCCTATGGTTTAGACTTAGGAGAGTTAATTCTGCTAAATAGCTGGTTATTTTGGCTTGTTCACACCTACAACAGCACCTTATTTTGGTTAATCCAACCCATGTGCTCCCTGTTATAGCTGATTTCACCACTCCAGGTGAATCACACTTTGTATGGACTTCCCCTATCCCGCTGCAGACTCCTTAGACCCCATGGACCATTTTTTGTCCTTTGATGTTTCCTTGATCATCCCTAAAAACATATGAAAAATGATACACGCGACTTTTAAACCTATAAGCGCGTATATGCACGGGTTTGACCTCTAAAACTGCGTACATAGGGATGTGTGCATAATCCAAAATCTTTTGGAGTTTTCCTTGACATGGATCTGACTCATTTGACTCCTGGCCTTCCCTATGCCTTGATATCACTCAGATTCTACCTTTCATTACCCATTTGAAAAACTATATAAGGAACCCCTTGGTACATTGAAGGAAAGAAGAGAGAATTGAGAGCAAAGAAAATACAGTCCATTGTTGCCGGAACTTATGCTTGAGTTTGCATCCCTTTGTCCCTTGGAGCACTAGTGTGTTCTTTCCAAGCTTACCTTTGGCTTGTGAGCTTGCTATCAAGAAATGGAGGATTGAGGTGGTGGAGGCCCAAGTGGGGGATTCAGTTTCTCCGGTTCGCAGACGTGCTGTCAGAGGTTGCATCTTGTAATATCTGATTTATATTAATAGAAATATCTTTTCCTGTCCAATAATGTGTATTTGAATGAATATTTTATCCATGGGATTATGTCAAATTCTTGTACATTATTGATTATATATTCTATAATAGATCTAACACCATGATATATAGAATGCTTGTATTGTTTACTTGTTGTTGAGGAAGTAATCTATCAATTCAAGTTGAAGATTGGAAAGCTCAATGGGGATCTACTTCAACCATCTGGAATAAGGTATGAGGTCTGATCCTTTAGCGTTAGACATTTAATTTCTATTGTATATTGGAAAAGATTGATTTCTGGAGTCAAGTTGTCTGTTGTGGTACACCAATCCATAGGAATTTCTCTCCATAACAGAATTGGTGACTTTGATGGGGAATTCCTAGTAGTTGTCCTTTGGGGGTTGTTTTATCAGCATTCAATGAATTTGAATTGCTCTTTCTCTCTTGTTTCTGTGTCAAGCCTGGGGGCATGTATGCCAGGTAGAGTCTGATTGGTGTGAAGTTTTTCTCAGCCTGTCTGTTTTCCTTGAGTTTATGCACCTTTCTTCTTGTACATGAGTTTTTAACTCACAGTCGCATATACATGCGGGTTCCTCTGCGATTTCCATGTATACACATGGGTTTATTGTGAACAGTCGCATATACCATTGATTTTCCCTTTTTGTGGAAGATAATTGGTTGCTGGGTGAATTCTGATGGTTACTGAGTCTCCTTTGGCACTGCTTGAGTCTGTTTAGACCTCTGTTTTTGACTAGAAACCTTTTTTTTAGGCTAATTTTTTTTTTAAAGAAGGTTCTTGTCATGGCATTTATGATTTTTTGTTTGAGATTAGTGCATTAGAGTTCTTTTACCTTAGTGCTTTGCTTGAGTGCTATTTTGGTGTGCTTGCAGAGTCTAGGGGTCATAGAATCATTCTTTTGCTTTTTGGCATCTCTTTTATTTCAAAAAATCCAAAAACATTTGCTTATCATTGCATTTTGGACTTTGCATTGTACTTGCACTAGATTTGCTTTGGACTACTAGTTAGGACTTCAGATAGGAAAATTTGCATTCATCATTTGAAGAAGAATTTTGCATTTCACGTAGTAGCATACCCTGTTTTCATGGACATAATGCATTTGCATTGATTGTTAGGTGTGAATTTTACTTCATGTTGCGTCATAACACCAGTAGTTTCACGATCATATCCCTCTTTTGAGTAATAAAGCCAACTAAAATCAATGCTAAATAAAATGAATTACACTCTTTTCTTTTCTAGGGTGCAGCAACAAGCTTAGGTTTTAGGATCTTGGAATAGTTCATTGTAAGTCAATTATCCAAGATCACTAAACAACAACATGTATGTGTTTGTCCAGGTGAGTGTGTGAAATCCTTGGCATAACCAGTGTTTCTCAGGATCCTCCTCTCAAAATGGAGTTAAGCACGTGGTAGTGTGAGCAGTTATTGATTGGGATGACCCCTAGTCATAACTAAGTAGCACTGTAATATTTCCAAGATTGTATTCGTATTTGGGGGCCCTTTCGAGAGTTTTGGGCTTTGCTACCCTGCCCATATGGTCAATCCTGCCTGCGACTGTCCGCCTGAGCATTGATTATATTGAGGTGACCATAGTGGCCTTACCTAGGATATCAAGGGGGTACTTTGCAGGGGTTATTCTGCAGGTGTCCTGGCCAGGTTGGGGTTGGACAGCACAGTCGCTTTATGCATTGAAGCTGAGGGCCACAATAATTGGTTATGTACCTCCGCTTGTTGTGTATGGGAGTCTCAAGCCTCTCCTAGGCGAGACATACCTGCTTCATTCAAGAGCTCATTTATCCATTCCTTGTTTGCTTGCATTTGGCTTTAGATTTTATTAGAGATTGCTATGTGCACGATAGTTGGCCTAGGGTTTACATAAATAGAGAGTCTTTTTGATTTTTTGAGTCATTGTGGATTCGGGTGCGGTTCCTCGCCATTCTCATCATTTAGCAGGACTTCCACCTTCTACTTCTCCTCCTCCTTTGGGAGAGAGACCTAGATAGTCCAGGCCGACTATTTCACACATTGATTTACACACCATGGGAGACCATTTAGAGGATATTCCTGAACCACCTCCTCCCATTCATGTAGATGATGGGGAGTTTACTCCTACTTATGATCCTTCACTTGACTTGGCTGAGTTAGGTCCTATGATTTTTGAGATAGGAACCATGCACGATAGACCTACTCACTCTAGGGTTGATTCCCTATTGACGCGTTACCGGTATGGAATGTCGGAGGATGCCGAGACTCATTTTGAACCTGCCAGCACTAGCTACGGTAGTTATGCTATGTCCGGTTTCCCTACATAGGATTTGGAATTTCATGTCGAATCCAACTTTGAGCCTAACACTATGCCTGTGGGCACTTTCATTCCTTACCATGCGGAGAGGTTTGGGAGCACTAGTCACATTGCACCTTCCGTCCCAGTGGTGGAAGCTACATCATATATCCCTCCTAGGTCTAGGGTTAGCGATCCAATTAGGATACCAGATCTGAGACGAGTGATGATAGGTGGTAGCACATATATTATTACTCAAATTCCTTCGTCCTCGATCCCTAGTTCTTCAAATGTACATCCTCCACCTTATTCATGTGGTCCTTCGAGCCAGTATATGGCTACGAGTTAGGTCCGTACTACGGTTACTAGACCGATTGTGTCTCAGGCTTACATACCTCCCGTTGCTTCGGGGGCTATGTTCATACTTCTAAAGGTCATGTTGCTACTTTTAGGGTGTATATCCCTACTTTCAATATGTATATCCCTACTTCCAGAGCGTATCTTCCTACCTACGAAGTGTCTCATGGGGCATCGCATGTGATGACATATGGACCCTATTATGGGATGCAGTATGGACAGGGTTCTTCACCTTATGGAGGTAGGTATCAACAACCTGCTTATTGTCCTAATTACGGCTTTGTACCTCCTACTAGTCAGGATCCACCATACTATGGTACTTCTACACCACCCTATATGGGTCATACGGGAGGAGGACACTATGGCCAAGGCCATGGTGGTAATCAATCCTATATGAACCAGGGAGCGGTCCATCAACCTCATCATCCCAGGCTCCCTTTCCTCATGAAACTTAATCTTCCTAACTTATCGAGATTGATGAACGATCCTATGGCTCATGACCCGGCTTGGCCGGTTGTCCCTACCAAACTTCCTTTGGACATACCTAAGTTTGAGGGAAAACCGGGAGAGGATCTGAGTGAACAGGTTACTACATTTCACCTATGGTGCTCTTTGAATTCCTTACATCAGGACTCAATCCATTTGAGACTATTTCAACAGACCCTTATAGGGCCTGCTGCGAAGTGGTATATAGAGTTACCTAAGGGAGCTTTCACTTTGTTCAACGACCTTGCGATGACTTTTCTTAATCATTTCTAGCTACCAGTGTGTTATGACATTGGTACTGAACTCTTGTCGACATTTCGACAGGATAAAGCCACACATATTTTTGATCATATTCAAGAGTGGCGTAGATGGAAGAGGTTAATTAAAGCTTTTATATCACCGGAGTTCCTCCTCGAATGGTTCCTCAAGTTGTTATTTCCATATATAGCGAAGGATGTTTCTACATCCGGAGTGCAGAATGAGGAACAAGCGATTTTTAGGGCACAGGAACGGGACTTGATTTATGCTCAGTCTGGTTTGTTGTATGAGATTATTGCCAATGCTCCTCATTCTAGTTTCGATCCCAAAGTCAAACCTGGACCACATGCCGATGGCATTGTGGGTTGTGCAAGTGCGAAACCTGTGGATTCGGTTTCAAAACAATTTAGTCAATTGTCAATCAACCAATTTGATTTGGGACAAGCTACGGATTCATCTCAACCCACCCAAATGACGAGTGTACTTTCTGTGCAATTGTCGGACCAGAAGGGTAACCAGCAGCCCGGACAGAATAGAAAAAAGGGTAAAAATAATCGAAAGGATGGGAATAAGAATGAGAATGCTAACAATAATGACAAGAATGGTAGAAATTCTAGGGGGGGCAAGCAAGTGAAACGTAAGGTTAAGCTCCCTTGCAAGTTATGCAAGGATGATCACCTCACTTACTTGTGCCCTTGGATTGAAGAAGCTTTGAGATTCTTGGCATAGGGCCCAGCTGTGCTAACTAACTCGAAGTCCCATGACCAGTCTAGTGATGAAGATCCACCGGAAGGTAGTGGTTGTTGGTGCATTAATATGGTTTGTGCCACGAAAGTTGTGACTCGTTCGAAAGATTATAGTTAGTCACAACCCAGTCCAGGAAAAGAGCCTGATCCACCAGGGTCCCCTTTGCGCATTGAGAAACCTATGGATAAACCTCAGGATGCACCTCGCATTCCTAAGGGAGTACTTAAGCATTCAGGGCATAATCCAAATGCCCGAGCCACCAAAAATTATTCAGTTGTCGAGGATTTGGGCCACACTCCTTGTGCGATGTCTGCATTGGAAGTGTTTCAGAGTTGTCCTTCGCAAAGGAAGGCGTTGCTTTCTGTCCTTGGTGTGAACGATGATGATTCTTCCTCTGTGATCAAATTTGAAACCGCAGGACTCCAACCTCGCTTTCCCTACTATGTGTCTCTTTTGGTGCACATAGAATGTCTTAATATGACCATCAAGCGCACTGTGATTGACGAGGGCGTTGCTGCTTCTGTGATGTCTTTGGCATGTTGGAAGGGTCTAGGTTTTCCTAAGCTATCTAAATCAGTGACTATGTTAACTGCGTTCGATGGGAGATATTTTAGGCTGCATGGCATCCTTCCTTCCCTTAAAGTCAATTTGGGGGGGAAAACTATTGCGATAGAGGTTGAGGTGGTTGATGCACCCCTTGACTACAATCTCTTGCTAGGTAGGAACTGGATGTATAGTATGCAAGCTGTTGCTTATTCCGTGTTCCGCGTTGTATGCTTTCCACATAACAGGAAGATCGTAATGATTGATCAAATGAAATTCAAGAATCTGTCTGTTACCACATCTTCAGGAGCTTCAATCCCGATCATTGAGCACTCTCATTCGGCAACTGGGAGTGTGGGTGTAGGCATGTATCCATCCCTCATGGGAAGCTTTAGCTGTCCTGCACCGATCCTCATGATAGGATCTAGTTTCGATGAGGCTTCAACATCTACGACATTGGTGTCTTTTCGCATGACTCATATGGAAGATCCTTGGATTCTTCTTACACCGAGTACTTCAAGTGAACTCGTTGAGACGAGCGTGCCATTTCCTGCCGCCATGATAGTTTATCAAGCTAATATCAAGAGTGTTGCAGAGCCTAGTCCTTCCTCTTCGCGGACGGAGTAGGAGGACCCTTATGTGCTGCCAGCATGGGCAGTACAGTCTTCTCATGCCCATGACTACCTTGATACAGTTTTCCCTTCGGATGAAGCGATTATTGAGGCTATGTCGGGAGTTGAGCCACCATGGGAGGAACTTCATCATAGATTGTACTTTCTTCCAGATCTTGACTGTTTGGAGCATGAGGATTTTAGGGCAGTTCTTAGTCAGAGAGTTGGTAGCCCTGTGGTTACATTAAGCTCTCCTGGTCTGATGGTTGATGGAAACATGGCGAACATATCTTCAATGATTCCTATAAACATATCTTGCGATCTTGGCACGATAGAGAATGTCTATATTGGGGAGAAATGTTCCCATGCTGAGATTCTAGAATATACCGAGCTATTCAAGGAATTCCATGATATTTTTGCTTGGTATTATGACGAGATGCCAGGTATTGACCCTTGTATTGTCGAGCACGAGATTAAGACTTACCCCAATGCTAAGCCTGTTCAACAGCATTTACGTGCGGTGAATCCTAGGAAAGCACTCGCTATTAGGGCAGAGATAGAGAAGCTGTTGAAATCCAGTTTCATCTATCCCGTTCCCTTGATGGAGTGGGTTTCAAACCCTATTTCGGTGGATAAGAAGCAGGGAGCGATCTGCATATGCATTGATTTCTGTGATTTGAATCGTGCCTATCCTAAGGACAAATTCCCCACACCGTTTATAGATCAGATTTTGGATGAGTGTGCGGGTAGCAAGGTGTTCTCCTTTATGGACGGCTTTTTTGGGGATAATCAGATATAGATTAAACCTGAGGACCAACATAAGACTGCATTTATTTGTCCTTGGGGTACATTTGCATATCGAAAAATGACTTTTGGCCTTAAAAATGGTGGAGCTACATTTCAGTGGGAAATGACCTTGATTTTCCATGATCTCAAGTCAATTATCGAGGTATTTTTGGATGACCTCGCTGCTCATTCTCGCATGAGAATGTGTCATCCCTATCACTTGAGATTGGTATTCGAAAGATGCCGGCACTATTCGGTTAGATTAAATCCTCACAAGTGCATCTTTTGTGTGAAATCAGGGCGTTTGTTAGGATTCATCGTGTCCAAAGAGGGTATAAGAGTCAACCCTTTGAAGGTTGAGGCAATACTTTAGTTGTCTCCCCCGAAGAATATTCGTCATCTTCAGTGTTTTCAAGGCATGGCAAACTGCTTATGAAGATTTGTTGTCAACTTTTCCAATTTGACTAGAGGCTTCATGCATCTCTTGAAGAAGGACACCCCCTTTTATTGGGATGAGCGAGCCCTAGCATTGGCCTCGGTGATTAGTCCTTTGGATTATAGCTGTGATTTTCTATTATATGTGGCCACATCCTTAGAGAATATTGGTATGGTTTTGGTTCAAGAGGATGAGGAGCTCCAAGAGCATGTCATATATTATCTAATCCGAAACCTTATTGATGCAGAGATTCGTTACTCTCATGTTGATAAGCTTGTTTTAGATACCATACATGCGTTTCAGAGGTTGAGACATTATATTCTCCTTTGCCAGACCTTGGTTGTGGCCCATGTCAATCTATTTCAATTCGTCCTCACTTGAAGGATGATTGGGGGAAAGTATAATAAATGGATTGTCATTCTGCAAGAATTCAATCTCAAGTTTGTTTCGGTAAAATCGAAGAAGTCTTTAATTTTTGCAGAGCTTATATCGGATTTCCCACGTAGTTAGCTTATATCGGATTTCCCAGTTGGTTTGTGAAGATACGTTTGTTGATGAACACATCTTCTTAATATCAATGTTAGACCCATGGTATGGGGATACCATAATATATTTACAAACACTGAAGACCCCTACTCACCTCTCACGAGATGAACGATGACGGTTACATCACGTCTCTATGAACTACCTCATAGTGGACAATACTTTGTACCGCTGTGGGATAGATTCCATTTTACGACGTTGTTTAACTCATGAAGAGGCTGTTGTAGTGTTTAACGATTTCCACGGAGGGGCGTGTGGTGGTCATTTATCTGGGCTTTTTATAGCTCAAAATATTTTAAGAGCGGGTTATTTCTAGCCGTTGATCTTTAAGGATTGTGTTGATGCGATCAAGAGGTGCCACCCTTGCCAGGTGTTCGCATGTAATATGCACTCAAAACCTGCCCCGTTACATCCCATTATCACCACCGGTCCCTTCACTAAGTGGGGGATCAATTTTATGGATTGCAACCCAGCTTCGGCTGGGGGGCACCATCACATTACAGTGGATGTTGATTATTTCATGAAATGGGCTGAGGCTATGACTACAGTAAAATCCGATGGTGAGATAGCCGCTCACTTTGTGTTCAACCAAATTATTACTTGGTTTGGGATTCCGAAAGAGCTTGTAACTGAGCATGGCTCGCACTTTCAGAACTGTATGATGGAAGAGTTGGCATCCAAGTTAGGGTATAAGCAAGAACATTCATCTTCTTACCACCCCCAAGTGAATGGAAACGTAGAGGCAGTGAATAAATCACTCAATACCATTCTCCAACGAACCATCGGGAAAAGCAAGAATAATTGACACATTATGTTATATCCTGCTTTGTGGGCATATCGAACCGCGGTTAAGACTCCCACTGGTTTTTCTCCATATCAGCTTGTACATGGAGTGGAGTCGATATTGCCGATTGAATGCAATATTCCTTTGTTGAAGCTAGCTATGGAACTCTTACCAGACACTTCCCCATTGGAGGAGCGTTTGGTTCACCTTGAGCAACTTGATGAGCAGCGTCCAGATGCCTTGGTGGCTCTAGAAGTCAATAAACATCGCGTTAAGGTCTAGTACGATAAGTATGTCCGTCCAAGGGATTTTAGTGAAGGTGATTTGGTCCTTTTGTGGGATAAACCAAAAGAACCCTTGGGGGAAGGGAAATTTAATCCTATGTGGCATGGTCCTTATGTGGTCAAGCATGTGTTAGAGAAGGGTGCATATGAGTTAATGGATTATGAAGGAACAGCTTTGGCGGAGCTTAGAAATTGGCTCTATCTCAAAAAATACTATGCATGATCTTTAGCCAAGGCTGCTTGTTGTATATTATTGTACAACTTTTCATAGTTAGCTCTTTTTCTTATCATGATCGGGTTTGTGATTAGTTTCTGTTTCTTTTGGCAGATGTCAATGAAATATTCCACCTACATAGGATTCGCGGATGGTGCGAGCCGTCACACTCAACACTCAGCCTCTGCTACTTGGGTGATTTATACTCCTATGGGTCAGGTACTATCTTCAGGAGGTGTATGTCTACGGCCATCTTCCAACAATGTTGCTAAATATAGCATCATTATTGAGCTTCTACGGGATTCCATTTTGCATGGCGTTCTATCCCTTGAGGTACGTCTTGATTCAGAGTTAGTAGTGGCACAACTCAATGGTTTGTAACATGTTAGAGATCCGACATTATTGAGAAAGTTCTTGCGTGTGAGATTGTTAGAATGGCAATTTGACAATATAACATATATACACATTCTAAGAAATAATAATCAAGTTGTTGACTCATATGCTAACTACGTGTTAGATTGGAATTTGTTTCATTCATAATAAATTAATCACAAACACAATTTTTACACATGTAAATAAATAAATCGATCACCATAAAACTTTTTATATATACATCAAAAATGTGATAATACATAGTGTCATGATACAAAATTTGGGGCTTTTAAAGCCACCGTCATATAATACACGGTCGTACAAAATGTATACACTCCCAGGTGTCTAATCCTATGGAGGAGGAGGAGGGTTGTGATCATGAAAGGTCACTACGGCTCTAGCCAGCCGTTGGAATAAACACACCCATGCACGTGGTACACCCACCACTTGCCGCTACATGGCCTCAGGCAAGTCCTTGACTTGCGCCATGGGACTCTATGTGTCAATATCATGAAGTTGGTATGAATGCTCTGGAGCGTTTGTTCCGCATCCACACCTGTGATGTCATCTCCTCTTCCCCTCCGTCTATGACGGGGGAAGCCTTCTGGCCACTGTGGTCCCACATCTACACTTAAATGGTAGATGTCACTATGTATCATCACCCAAAAATATGGCTTTTTGATTCCACATAATCAAGAAAATGAAAAAAAATTAAATAACTTAAAAATTTAAAAAGAGAGGGTCGAGATTTGTTACCTATATCACCATATGCTGATCCTGGTGGTAATGGCATGTCCGGGTCCGCCCGGAAATCTATGCCTGCATATGGGTAGTCATCAATGGAAACTATCTGTAATCGCCACCATGGAAAGAAGTTAGCTGGATATGGGTTGGCCACCCTACCACCCCCTAGTCTGCACACAGCATTTTCCCAACGCCATTGGGCTGGATCTCGAACCCCATGGAGAGGAACGTCCACTCTGGGGCTCAATTCTGGAACACGCTCGAAGAAAAACGTGCTCAAAATACTGCTGAACCCAAAGTTCCACACCCTGCCTTCCTTACACTCATTGAGCTGATGTTTCATGTTGCCCAGTAGTGTAGTACTCCAGTCGTAGATGGTGGGTCTTGTTACCACCTAAGTTGTACTTAGTGGTTTTTATCAAGTGAGCCCGGTGAACCGGACAGGGCTAACTTGTTTGAACTTCAAAAAGACCTTTGGAAGTACTTCTGGGAAGTGCTTGTTGTACTATATCACATGTTCATACCCCATGAGGGAATTGTAATAAATGTTCTAGCATGATAGTGTCTATAAAAGACTCGGTCTCTTAGACTTTATTTTTCAATCCGATCAGCCCAGGGTGTTTTTTCCCTTGGTTATTATTGGTTGTTGAACAAACGACTGATAATTTCTGAGTTTTTCACTCCATACCGACAAAGTTGGGGTGGTCGGCTTGGCATTTAGGCCTATTGAGGTTATTAGAGTCTATGTGTCAATGTATAAACATGATATACATCATTTTTGAGTCATATGAACATGTCTAAGTCCCCCTAGATGTTTTTCAATTTTTCAATTTTTTAAGTTTTTTTCAGTGTTTTTTATTAAAATTTTAATTTTTCCAAAAATTAGGCTATTTTTTAATAGTTTAATTGGAAAATTGATTTTGTAATAAAAGTGCGACAAATAATCAGTTTCAGTCATGTAGGTGCTCATTTTCAAGCTAAGAGCACCATGTAAACCCATGGACCCACTGTTTCCTAGTTTTGAGGGATTTTCCATCACTCAGGTCAGAAATCCGCAAAAATCAATTATTGATTATTTTAATTAATAAATTGATGAATAATGGAGCAAATCGAAAATCATAAATCAATGGATTCTCAGCCGATTTGATTGAAATCAGTCAGATCTGAAGCAGATTGACTGGATCTGACAAATCCTTGACTGAAGGAGGTGATCAAATTAGACCCAGAGTTGAACTTGAGCATCCTTTATGAGGAATTTCACCCTCCCTCTCTCCTCAACACGTTTTTGGCTCAACTGGATGATTTTTGGTGGATCTTCAGTCAACAGGTTGAGGTGTCAGTCAAATCAGCCCCCCGATTGACAGTTGCACTCAGTGAGACTCAGATCTGGCTCAGCTAGACACAGATCAGGCATTGATGGACTCTCCATCAGTTGATTTCACTTGATTCCATGAGTAATTGCACCCCCCTTGGGCTAGATGGCCTGCAAATTGTATATATCCAGGAACAACCTCCTCTTCCAAGCTAGTTAGAACTGGGATTGAGGTGCTACTGCTATTGTATTGTTGTAATTCTTCATTTGAAATAAAGAAAAGATTTGGAGGCAATATGGTGTGGTGCCATTACATGTGTGGATGATTATTGCCATTTTTTTACTGAGGTAACCTGTATCTGTGGTCATTTTTTGCTAATTTCTTGTAGATCTGTGGTTAAGATTGGTAATTAGATTATTACAATCTTGAGAGGAAAGGTGTTGTCCAATAAATTTATTGACTACCACTCTCCTTTGATGCATGTTTAGAGATATAGATTTAGCATGTCCTATAAGCTTATATACATGTTATCTTGAATCTCTTTGTATGTACTAATCGGATCTCACAAGTTTCTTGGCAAGTTCTTTGATTTCAGCTGAGTTGCAGGTTCATACTTTGGAGAGGATGCTGATCTAGTTTGCTTCTTCATTCTCTTCAAAACATTTCAAAGGCATAGTCCCTCGACATTCCACCTGAAAGCTCTACTGTGGATCTTCAAGGAAACCAACACTCTTTCTCTCTCTTCCTCCTTTAAAAATTATTAAACTTTCCTCAAACTGGTTACTTTAGGGTTTCTTTTTAAGTCTGATATATCTCATAAAGAAAATAATACATAGATCTAATTATCAATATCCCTTCAAATTTCTAGATCTTAGTTTCATTTTGCACATAAAGTTCAAATTCAAGAGATCTAGCTAAAATTGCCTTAGTTTCGCAAGTAGTTTATTGAAAAATTCATAGCTTGCTGTTAAGGTAGTTTCATTTGCTGTTCAATAATTCCAATATTCTGCAATATCAGTGATTTTAATTGGCTGCACAAACATAAAACCAAGATCCCAAGGAAATCTTGCTTTCCTTGGTTCCTTTTTCGTCGGTTTAGCTAGTTTAATTTCATTAATTTTTGAGATAAAGTAGGCTGACCCAAAGGCACTCTTAAAGTGATTTGGGGAATTTGTTATTCTAATTCACTCACTATAATTTATCAGGTATAACAGAGAAGAAAGGAATCTGCTGTCCAAAGTGGCTTTTGGAGCGCTCAAATCCCCCCAGGGGTCTCTCTTTTGTCACATAATTTGTAATTTTTTTTGTATAAACCGTAATATCCTGGTTTCAGCCTGTATAAGGACCAAGAAAGCTCTGTTTTATCAGTACTTTTATATTGTAACCTCTGTAATAAAATCATCCTTTGAATAGGCTCTTTCGAGCCCATTCCCCATCCCCCCTGGGGGGATTCACGTCGGTGCCATTTTCGTCTTTTTCTGCTTATTTCCTTTTACTAGAATTGATCTGATTTGCAGGGTAGTATATTTGATCTTGTTTTCAATTCCATATTCCATATCTTATTTTCAAAAGTAATCATAATACTTACCCCACGATTTCCCGAGTGACCCGCAAGGGGAAAGAGATTCGTGGTAGGATTAATCAGAAAACCATATTTGTGTTGTTGTGTTATTTTCTCATCTTTTGTTTATCAACATTTTAAAATTAACCCCTCCTTGATTCCCCGATTGAGATCCACTTGGATCGAAAGAGGTTCTTGGAGGCTTTTCTTTTAAGCAAGAACACATCTTTTAAAACTTATTAAAATTTACAAGACTCCAGTGTGTATGCTCTGCACTTGGCTGCGGTTCATCCGATCAGTCAAGCTATATCAAAAGCACTTGGGTGAATAGCATAATTAGGACTCATCTTCCCAAATTAACAAACCATCAGGTGAAAATCCAACACCTCGATCAAACCTTTATGGTGGCAAAATACCCAAAGGAAGGGGGAACCTACTGAAAAGTGACCTCGGGGCACCGATCTCTATCACACCCTAATGGGTGCATTACGAACACAGCCCCAGATACGCCATTTCATCCCACATATTCCTTGCGAGTAGCCGTATAGGCTTTGTTTTGGACATACTCCAAGTACTCTCGAGTATATCTGGAGTCCCCCTTAAGCCTAATTTAAACAACTCATACTCCAAATTTTAACTTAAAACATACCAAGATGCAATTGCAAAACATCCACTCCAAACACATGCAAGCACACTGATTTCTTTTGATTTGACTCCATTATTAAGGCACTGGTCTTTTTTGTTCATATATATATTGTTTATCAGCTTTGTGCTTTCATGTGTTATTTTCGTATCTTGTCATCTTCAATTGTTTATAGTTAAAATCTTCAAACTCCTAAATAACTGATTCAGTTTAACATCACCACACTAAGAAATCATCCTTGGTAACTTAATAGGGTCTACCCCCCTTGGCTCCGTTAGGAGTTGAGCCTAAACGGACGAGTCAAGAACAAGGTGACAGCCTTGACTCGAGACTTTCCCCCAAGGACACACCGAGTGGCTTGAATATTTCTGCCACGTGATCCAGGTGTGTGAAAAGGCGGCAACACTTTTTGGCGTCGTTGCCAGGGATAAATCTTTTTATTCCCGAGTACGAATTTTGTTTTCTGCATTTTTGTTTTTGCTTTGTTTGATGAATGTTTAGAGTAGATCTTTAATTTTCATCTGGCGACTCCACTAACTTTTTTCTAGTTTTTATTTTTACAAAGAAAAGAAAAAAATAATTTTTGTGAAAAGATTTATAAATGCTTATTTTTCTATTTCACATGGCAACTCCATTGAAGGTATAAAACCCTGTTTTGTCATAAACTTGTGAGGTTTTTTTGTGTGTAGGTGAGCCCATGCAACATGTTAAAACCTTTAAAGCTCATCACTTGACAGCTCCACCTTGTCAGTACAAGGTTTAATCATTATATCAAATGGATACTATTTTGGATGAATTAAAGGAGAAATGTGGTGCCCAGTTAACCTTTATGTTTCAACCTATTGATTTCTCAAACATCCCTGGTTTCCCTAACTGTGATGATGGTATGGGTGATGCATATAAATGGCTTCCAACATTTCATGGAGATTATGGTGACTCAGCCATCTGGCATGTCAGATCTTTCCTTCAGTTGATTTCTAACTTCAATATTCTTTATGAAGACAATATGATGGAGATGTTTGCTAGAACTTTTCAGGATGAGGCTTATTGTTGGTTCTATCAGGGCCTTCTTGATAAATGTATAACTTCTTTTCCAAACTTCCTTTGGATGTTTTTAAAGCAGTGGCATGATGGTAGGGGTGGTATGAATGGTTTAAAAAAGTTCCTTGAAAAGATCTGTACCTTCTACCTATCTGGGACAGAGTATCACATGGAAGCATATGATGGACCTTTTTCCATGATACAAAGTATTGAAGACTTGGAATCACTTCTTGAACATTTAAGTAAAGAGGAGGTCCATGATACTCCCATAAAAAATCATCCTAGAGGTTATTTAAGAAATGAAGAAATTAAGCGTCTTCTTAAAGAAAATGAGGTATCTACCAATACACAACAAGATTTTGAGGAAGGGAAAATCCAAGATGATCATATTGAAGAGCTTCAGGAGGAGCCCATGATGGAACACACTGTTGAAGACTCTCCTCATGTAACCATAGCTGAAGACAATGAGGATTTGGTGTATTCTCAAGTGTGTTGCAATGCTGATACTTTTCTAGAAATCCCTCTAAAGAGATCCACTGAGCAGCACATACCAAGTGATCCCATTGAACATGTCCAAAAGGTTTCCTTGAAGGAAGATATTATTGAAGATCCTCTTCATGATATCATGACAAAAGCCTATAAAGAAAGCTATGATAATATCACTACAGTGTGTGGTGACACTAGACCTTGTTCTTCTCATGTTGATGAAGGTTTGGAAAGTTTATTTCCTTGTAACATTTTATCTAAAGAAGATTGTTATGAATATAAGGAAGACATGGATAGGCAGGAGCATGATGCCATGGATGAAGAGCCCCCCACATATGACATGGATGGGAGTGATGACTATTGGAATTTCATAGGTAATCCAACTTGTGAAAATTTTATGGAGAATCCCATCCATGATATGTCCAACAATGGGAGTGTCTATTCAAAAATTTGTGGAAGTCCAATCTACGATACATCCATAGAGGGGAGCATGGATCTGGATGCCTGGGAAAACCTTAGTATGGAAGAGAAGCATTCATAATTTTCATGTGATCATTCAAAGTCATACCATGTAGATCTGCACAAGGGTATCAGTAATGAAGACATTGAGAAACAATATTGTGAAAATTCAGATGTAATGCAGTCAGTGAAATATCAGTCTCAACCATCTTTTTCACATACAGAGGTTCCTTATGATTTGGAGCTACTTGGGGCTTGTGCAACAAGTTATCATTTGATAAGCCCCGATGATCAGTATGATGATGTAGTCAATTTTTCTCATCATTCTAATTGGTATATCAGTCCTATCCAGTCATGGATAGAAGCAGCCTGCATGAGCACATACAAGTTGGGGAAATTTTTTTTATAACATTATTCATGCCTATGATCTCCCATCCATACCTCCCGTCATGAATCATCACGCATGTTTGCATTTTCTGAATAAAGTATCCTTACTTTGGCTGGTAACCAAAGACAAGGAAATTTTTTTTTATGTCAATAAAATGCTTAGGTGGTTACATTGGATTTCTGATTACACTTAACCCCTTTATATCATGCTTAGAGTAGGAAAATAAGCTCTTTGAAAGAGAGCATTTACTTTCTGCATTTCTATTTTTAGCTATAATAAAACTTTCCTTCTTTTAGTTAGTTACATCTATTTTGTTTAAATAAATCAGCTTAATGGTTCATTTGGTTTTTCATAAAACTTGTGCTACTGAGGTTTTTCTTGTCAAGTTGAGATGTTTTTGCAGGGTATATAAACCAAAGATTCTGGTGTTCTCGTATCCTTTCCTTGCCTTAAAGACCAGATCGAGCACACGTCCCACAGTTGGAGCCAGAATGTTACCACCTAAGTTGTACTTAGTGGCTTTTATCAAGTGAGCCCAGTGAACCGGACAGGGCTAACTTGTTCGGATTTCAAAAAGACCTTTGGAAGTACTTCTGGGAAGTGCTTGTTGTACTATATCACATGTTCATACCCCATGAGGGAATTGTAATAAATTTTCTAGCATGATAGTGTCTGTAAAAGACTCGGTCTCTTAGACTTTATTTGTCAATCCGATCAGCCCAGGGTGTTTTTTCACTTGGTTATTATTGGTTGTTGAACAAACGACTGATAATTTCTGAGTTTTTCACTCCATACCTCCAAATTTGGGGTGGTCGGCTAGGCATTTAGACCTATTGAGGTTATTAGAGTCTATGTGTCAATGTATAAACATGCTAGACATCATTTTTGAGTCATATGAACATGTCTAAGTCCCCCTAGATGTTTTTCA
>LPNX010398323.1:60274-75397 GCA_001517045.1 Pseudotsuga menziesii
ATCAAGAATTTATGGACTCTCCATCAGTTGATTTCACTTGATTCCATGAGTAATTGCGCCCCCCCTCGGCTAGATCGCCTGCAAATTGTATATATCCAGGCACAGCCTCCTCTTCCAAGCTAGTTAGAACTGGGATTGAGGTGCTGCTGCTATTGTATTGTTGTAATTCTTCATTTGAAATAAATAAAAGATTTGGAGGCAATACGGCGTGGTGCCATTACATGTGTGGATGATTATTTCCATTGTTTTACTGAGGTAACCTGTATCTGTGGTCATTTTTTGCTAATTTCTTGTAGATCTGTGGTTAAGATTAGTAATTAGCTTCTTACAATCTTGATAGGAAAGGTGTTGTTCAATAAGTTTATTGACTGTTACTCTCCTTTGATGCATGTTTAGAGATCTAGTTTTAGCATGTCCTATAAGCTTATATGCATGTTATCTTGAATCTCTTTGTATGTACTAATCGGATCTCACAAGTTTCTTGGCAAGTTCTTTGATTTCAGCTGAGTTGCAGGTTCATACTTTGGAGAGGATGCTGATCTAGTTTGCTTCTTCATTCTCTTCAAAACATTTCAAAGGCATAGTCCCTCGGCATTCCACCTGAAAGCTCTACTGTGGATCTTCAAGGAAACCAACACTCTTTCTCTCTCTTCCTCCTTTAAAAATTATTAAACTTTCCTCAAACTGGTTACTTTAAGGTTTCTTTTTAAGTATGATCTATCTCATAAAGAAAATCATACATAGATATAATTAGCAATATCCCTTCAAATTTCTATATCTTAGTTTCATTGTGCATATAAAGTTCAAATTCAAGAGATCTAGATAAAATTGCCTTAGTTTCGCAAGTAGTTTATTAAAAAATTCATAGCTTGCTGTTAAGGTAGTTTCATTTGCTGTTCAATAATTTCAATATTCTGCAATATCAGTGCTTTTAATTTCCTGCACAAACAGCAAGCCAAGATCCCAAGGAAAGCTTTCTTTCCTTGGTTCCTTTTTCATCGGTTTAGCTAGTTTAATTTCATTAATTTTTGAGATAAAGTAGGCTGATCCAAAGGCACTCTTAAAGTGATTTGGGGCATTTTTTATTCTAATTCACTCACTATTATTTATCAGGTCTGACAAAGAAGAAAGGAATTTGCTGTCCAAAGTGGCTTTTGGAGCGCTCAAATCCCCCCAGGGGTCTCTCTTTTGTCACATAATTTGTAATTTTTTTTGTATAAACTGTAATATCTTGGTTTTAACCTGTATAAGGACCAAGAAAGATATGTTTTATTAGTGCTTTGATATTCTAACCTCTGTAATAAAATCATCCTTTGAATAGGCTCTTTCGAGCCCATTCCCCATCCCCCCTGGGGGGATTCGCGTTGGTGCCATTTTCGTCTTTTTCTGCTTATTTCCTTTTACTATAATTGATATGATTTGCAGGGTAGTATATTTTATCTTGTTTTCAATTCCATATTCCATATCTTATTTTCAAAATTAATCATAATACTTACCCCACGATTTCCCGAGTGACCCGCAAGGGGAAAGAGATTCGTGGTAGGATTAATAAGAAAACCATATTTGTGTAGTTGTGTTATTTTCTCATATTTTGTTTATCAACATTTTAAAATTAACCCCTCCTTGATTCCCCGATTGAGATCCACTTGGATCGAAAGAGGTTGTTGGAGGATTTTCTTTTAAGCAAGAACACATCTTTTAAAACTTATTAAAATTTACAAGACTCCAGTGTGTATGCTCTGCACTTGGCTGCAGTTCATCCGATCATTAAAGCTGTATCAAAATCACTTGGGTGACTAGCATAATTAGGACTCACCTTCCCCAATTAACAAACCATCAGGTGAAAATCCAACACCTCGATCAAACCTTTACGGTGGCAAAATACCCAAAGGAAGCGGGAACCTACTGAAAAGTGACCTCAAGGCACCGATCTCTGTCACACCCTAACGGGTGCATTACAAACACATCCCCAGAGACTCCATTTCAGCCCACATATTCCTTGCGGGTAGCTGTATAGGCTTTGTTTTGGACATACTCCAAGTACTCTCGGGTATATCTGGAGTCCCCCTTAAGCCTAATTTAAACAACTCATACTCCAATTTTAACTTAAAACATACCAAGATGCAATTGCAAAACATCCACTCCAAACACATGCAAGCACACTGATCTCTTTTGATTTGACTCCATTATTAAGGCACTGGTCTTTTTTGTTCATATATATATTGTTTATCAGCTTTGTGATTTCGTGTGTTATTTTTGTATCTTGTCATCTTCAATTATTTATAGTTAAAATCTTCAAACTCCTAAATAACTAATTCAGTTTAACATCACCACACTAAGAAATCATCCTTAGTAACTTAATAGGGTCTACCCCCCTTGGCTCCGTTAGGAGTTGAGCCTAGACGGAGGAGTCAAGAACAAGGTGATAGCCTTCACTCGAGACTTGCCCCCAAGGACACACCGAGTGGCTTGAAGATTTCTGCCACATGATCCAGGTGTGTGAAAAGGTGGCAACAGGTCTCATGCACTCCACTGCATAGAACATAAGAGGCCACGATGCCTGGTGGAGTGATGCTAATCCTGCTATCCTGCCCAGCGTCAGTAATATGGCCTTTAGGCCCAACACCTGCATAGCATTGGTAGGGATTTGACTCCCCACCTTCTCAGTGTCTGGATAACAGTACATGGCAATGTACTCGTCGATAGTCAAGCCACCTCCTGGCCCACCACGGGAATGAAGGTTCACCACCTCCCCTCGTCTAGAAAGCCCTGTGATAAAGTATATGTCCTCCACCTCTATGGTGAGGGACATCCCATCTAGATAAAAGGACTCCAAGTCTGGATCCCAATAATCTACCAGCATCTGTAATAGTCTTGGTTTGGCCCTCAAACCACCAAGACACCAAAAATTGTAGAGTCCGCATGCACGAAGAGCTTGTTGAGCCATTAAGTCGGCCCTTACTGCTTCCTCTACTTCACCATGCTCACGCTCTCTCCACTCTAGCACCATCCTGAACAAGAAATTGCAAATTTGCTCATTAGTTTATTGAAAAAACCATATGCGCGGCCTCATACGTGACTATTTTCAAAACAGCCGTGTATGTGCATGGGTTTGAGGCCCTTTTCCATGTTGAAGCCTGAGTCAACCATTCCTCAGTTATATTGAATTTTCATGTCGGCCATTCCCGGTACAGTTATTGGTTCATGCACCTTATGATCGAGTCCTTTCGCATTATACAGCTCTGCTGAGTACCTCGTGTTGGATGATGGGGAATGCCTTAATTCCCTCCTTCCAGCGGATTTCATCCCATCGACTTCAGATCATTTATTCTAGGATTGGAATCTAGAGTGCTTTTGAGTTCCTTGAGACTTGCAATCATCAGTGGAAGGTTCTCTCGCCGTCGACAGTTTTTTGCAATACATCAATGTCCCCTGATCGATGGATCCTCTCAAGTGTTCGACCTCAACACATTTATTCACACTTGTTAGTTTGCACTCTAGTACCTTGATTCCCATTTTCATTATTGGTGGGTGATCTCGTGTCTGTTAATGATATACATTAATGACCGGTAATCAGACGATGGACTACTATGTTCAACCTTGACACCTATATTCACATAGTAGGACATGTACCCATAGCGGTTTGTGTAGAAGACTTTCTAGATTGGTGGCATCTCTTATATGCTACCTCCTTGATCATGCCAGTGTTCATGAGATTTCAGCTCTCGTGACTTGATTCCAGTATATGTCAGATATTTCCAGCCACTATGGAGATCTTGATCTGTTATATCTTCAGCCATTATGGATATCATGGTACTATGTATATCTTCATCATGGAGATTCTGATATATGTATATTGTACGTGGAGATGACCACATATGTGATATCATGTATCATGCCTATTCATGGCCATTGTACTCTTATGTATCCAGGACTGCTATATGTACTGGCAGTTATATGCAGAGTTGTATTATTGCACTATTTTGATTGGGTGGCTGGTCTTCCATTTGGGATCCTTCATCACTCCACTTTTGGGATGGACTTATAATGTATTTCATCTGTCATATGATCCCTCTGACCTCACACATTAGGGGTCATCTGTTATAGTTGATTTCACCACTCCAGGTGAATCACACTTTGTATGGCCTTCCCCTTTCCTGTTGCAGACTCCTTAGACCCGATGGGCCATTTTTTGTCCTTTGATGTTTCCTTGATCATCCCTAAAAACATTTTAAAAATTATACACACGACTTTTAAACCTATAAGCACGTATATATGCAGGTTTGACCTCTAAAACCACGTACATCGGGATGTGTGCATAATCCAAATTATTTTAGAGTTTTCCTTGACATGGCTCCAACTCATTTGACCCTTGGCCTTCAGGGATAATTTTAGGGGCGAAATTTAGCCCATGGGCTATTTTTAGGGGTATTTCTCCAAAAAAAGATTCGCCATTTTGCATTTTTTGAAGCCCTGTTTCGCCCAATTTTGATGGGGTAAACGTTTTTCACCCTAAAAATCGTCAAATTATTATACAAACAATATAAAATCCTTGGAAATTAAAATATTTTTTGAAAAATATCACCAAACATTCTATAGTTTGCATTTTAATAATTGGTAAAATTCGCCAACATTTATGCACTTTTAAATAAGTACGGTTCCTTAAAATCATCCCTGTTGGCCTTCCCTATGCCTTGATATTGCTCGGATTCGACCTTTCATTACCCCTTTGAAAAACTATATAAGAACCCCTTGGTACATTGAAGGAAAGAAGAGAGAATTGAGAGCAAAGAAACTATAGTCCATTGTTGCCAAAACTTATGCTTGAGTCTGCATCCCTTTGTCCCTTGGAGCACTGGTGTGTTCTTCCCAAGCTTACCTTTTGCTTGTGAGCTTGCTATCGAGAGATGGAGGATTGAGGTGGTGGAGGCCCAAGTGGGGGATTCAGTTTCTCCGGTTCACAGATGTGCCGTCAGAGGTTGTATCTTGTAATGTCTGATTTATATTAATAGAAATATCTTTTCCTGTCCAATAATGTGTATTTGAATGAATATTTTATCCATGGGATTATGTCAAAATGCTTGTACATTATTGATTATATATGCTAGAATAGATCTAACACCATGATATATAGAATTATTTTATTGTTTACTTGTTGTTGAGGAAGTAATATATCAATTCAAGCTGAAGATTGGAAAGCTTAATGGGGATCTACTTCAACCATCTGGAATAAGGTACGAGGTCTGATCCTTTAGTGTTAGACATTTAATTTATATTGCATATTGGAAAATTGATTTTTGGATTCAAGCTGTCTATTGTGGTACCCCAATCCATAGGAATTTCTCTTCGTAACACTCCCTCATTAATACATTGGAGAGATACCTCCTTGATTTGTGGGTTCCAGGCTTTCCCAAGTGTGATAGTGGTGTATTTGGTATGTTTTAGGTCTCCAAGGAGCATTTATTTGCACCTAGAGCACATCCCTCACCTCAATATTCTCACCCACACATGTCTAGGACTCATTAATGACCCAACACACCTCACCAACATTCACATGAGGAATCGTGACTGTTTGGGCTGAGTTGGGTCTCCATTGGTCCTCCTAGGGGGGATTGAGGTCATTTCTCACCTTGACACATGTACAACTCCAATTGGATTCCAGAGCCACTCGAATTTGTCCAAGGTATTATGAATGATGTATGATAATAATATGATCAGTAATCAACATCTTTCACACGTGTTGTTCTAGCTATTTTATGTCTCTTTGTTTTCTCTTGCATCTTTTGTCAAACACTTTGATGGTGAAATTATTTTAGCTACTAGATCTAGTTTGAGATGCAATTCTCACATGGTATCAAAGCATGTTGGAGCTGCAACAAATCTTGTGAGGTTGAGTTGTTGTTTAGGGCATATTTTGAGTTTATGTGAGTGTTTTTCATTGCAGGTTTTTACAACAACTTCATGGGTTTGAAAGTTGTTCCTCTCCTTTCCCTATTGAACTATTATGAATGGAAGTCAAAGATGTGTGCATATATCAAGAGGAAATGTCTCTATGATGTATCCATTGGAGCTGTGAGAGAACTTGAGTCCTGCTAAGAGAAGGATGCTTGGCTTAATGATAATGATAGATCCTATGGAACTATGTGTCTAGACATACCTCCTACAAGCGCTACATCCTTGATTTTTCTGATTACCCATTCGAGATTTGGAGAGATCTAGATGAATCTCTTTGAATGAAGTAAGAATATGTGAGCTATATGGAGAGAAAGAAAATGGGAACCTCCTCATGTGTTCTTTCTCCTATCATCTTGGCCTCATGCATTTCTCAAGAAGTTGTTTGAAATGAAGAAGAAGAAGAAGTAGCCAAAGATTCAGCAAATGATCCAACTCAAGTTTCTTCCTCTATGGATTCCTCTCCTTGTCAAGAAGCTATGTTTCATGAAGAGAACATACGAGTTGATGCCATAACTACTACTGAATATTTATCTATCCATTCTACTCCCTTCTCCTTTATGTCTTTTGTTACGGATGGGGAAAATGTTTTTCTAGTAGATGTTCAGAGTGAGACTTCTCTAGAAAATGGGTTTTCTTCACATGAGAGTATTCATTTGAAATATGGAGAGGTTTGGATAACAAGTGAAGATCTCTCATTGCTTCACACTATTCATCCCATATATCCTTCCACCATCACTAGTAGAGTTCCTTTAAGTTCATATGAAGATGGAGAATCCTTTCCATAACAATGGCACATTTGGGACTCTTGTTCCACCTTATTGGAGCTGATTACAACCTTCATTTGAAGTTGATTATTCAGGAGCCTTATGACTCGCTTGGGATCACCTATTCTCAAGAACCTTCAGTCTCTTTCAAGCATGGCATCCTAGTTGGTTCGAGGTTCAAGTTTGAATAGCACCATTTGCTCTCCTATCGGTGCATTTCAATTGTTCTACATGGTCTAAGGATTCATCATGTGGCTGTTCCTGAGTTGGTTGAGCACATTCCACTTCTTGACAAGAAGAAGATTTCTCCAGACATTTTTATTTAGTTTGGAGTGTATGCATATTTTTCTATGTCATAATCCTTTTTTTAGGGGAGGTTTTGTCCCATGAGGTTTTCCTCACCTCTCTTACATGTATTAATAAACATTGTTGTAAAAGGTGACTTGTGCCTTAGTTTCCAAGGCCTTAATAAATCATGATATATACTAAATATAGATTAAGGGTGGGTGTAGGAGTAGTAATACACCTTTAGTACATAGTTTTTACCTTAAGATAACTTTATTTTCCCACATGCAATGATATTCTATGATTTATACTTAGGAGAGTTAAGTATGCTAAATATCTAGTTATTTTGGCTTGTTTTAGGTCTCCTAGGAGCATTTATTGCCACCTAGAGCACCCCACTCACTTCAATATTCTCACCCACACTTGTCTAGGACTCATTAATTACCCAACACACCTCACCAATGTTCACATGAGGATTTGTGACTGTTTGGGCTGAGTTGGGTCTCCATTGGTACACCTAGAGGGGATTGAGGTCATTTCTCACCTTGACACATGTACAAATCCAATTGGATTCCAGAGCCACTCGAATTTGTCCATTGTATTATAAATGATGTACGATAATAATATGATCACTAATCAGCGCCTTTCACATGTGTTGTTCCAACTATTTTTTGTCTCTTTGTTTTCTCTTGCATCTTTTGTCAAACACTTTGATGGTTAAATTGTTCTAGCTCTTAGATCTAGTTTGAGATGAAATTGTCACACTTATAATACTAATATAAAGCATGCATTAAAATATTTGAAAGGTAAAAATCACCCAAACAAGGAGAAAAACTCAAGAGAATAACCCCTTATCTCCCCAGCGGAGTCGCCATTCTGTTAGTGAAGTATTCTACAACTAAAGCAATATCATACTCTCCTATTTTTATGGGGTGGATGAAGCCCATTTGAAAGAAAACAAATCAACTATCACAATAATATTAAGATATCAACCTTCTTTCATGGAGTTTGAGAAGGGGAGGAAGAGAGGAGGACAACTCTTTGTAGCCTTGTTGTTTTATGGAGTCCCTTGATGGATGTCCTTGGAGCTCTTTGAGTCTTCTTCGCACCTGAAAATCTCACCACAAAAATTCCTACTATCCTACTAAACTATATTTGAGAAATATGGGTTAGATCTAATTTCCTACCAATTCTACATCAACATGAAGCTTGAAAGGAAAACATTGAACAAAAATTGGGATGAAGATTGAATTGATTCATAAAAGATGAACATGGAGAAATACTTACAACCCTTACAAGTTCCTTCATTCTCCATATCCTAGACCTACTCCTCTACTATCCATGCCTTTGATTTCTGTTGGGTGTTATATCGACTAGATTAATACACCTAATATTTAATTATCTACCGGGGTTGGTAGGCTTAGAGTTGATGCAAAATATATGCAAAGGTAGATTCCTAAGGCATTGTAGAATAACAAAGAAAATATTGAAAGATATTTCAAAATGGAAAGCTGAGTCAAACTTCTAAGAATGCAATTATTAATATAATTGAGCCAAGACAAAACATCAAACTAAAATAAGATCAAGCTATATTACTTTATTCAACAAATGAGAATACAATCACTACTTTTTATGACAAAGCCTATTTAGTGACTTCAAAAACTAACTAATCAAAGAAAGTGTATATTTGGAAATACAATTACAATAATTAAATAATTTATAAACAAATAACTCCTAACTAAAAAAGGATACTATCAATAACTACTTAAAAGGCTATGATGCAAAGGAAACTTTAATAAATGAATGGAAAAGTAAGAGAAACAAGTAGAAAAATAATAAAGAAAACTGAATAAGAGAAGAAAGTAGAAAAATTAATAAAAAAATTGAATTCTATCCTACGAGTCTTTGTTGGATACAGTGAAAAATTAAACTATTCCTAAAGATAATACTACTAATCCTAAGTTTACATGCAAATAGATAAATTAGTCCAAAAGCATAATGATAAAACAATACAAGAGTGTCAATAAAAAGAAATTAGAAACAAAACGTATCCTAACTCAAGACATGTTTAAAGTGAAAGGATAAAACTTTAAGAAATAAAAAAAATATAACTTTAAGTCTAAATGATCAATAAAACTATCATTTAACTATTACAGTCAAAGCATATCAAAAAAACCGAAGAAACAAAGCTTCAAATAGATTCAAAACTCATTAAAAACGAAATAGTGAGCTAAATGACAGGCTGGACGAATGACTGGATAACATACTGGACGAATAACTGAACAGACAGTCTAAATGGCAGTATGTATACAAAAAACGGTAGAAAAAGACCTAAATGATCTAATTATCAGCTAATTTCGTGCACATGTAGATACAATGCATAGAGGCAATACATAAACCTATTTAATCATCAAATTTAACAATAAAATAAACTTAAACAACTTCATGAACATAAATAAATCATTGCATATTAAAAAATTGAAATGTAAATTGCATAAACTCATAATTTAAAATAGAAGAGAAATAGATAAAATTGAATCTAGTTAATTTGATAAACAACAATCTATTTAGCTAACTCGCAAATAAAATATGAATAAATTTGAAATGATGTAATTGAAAACAAAACTGAAAGCAAATTATCTGCACAGTTAATTATCTAATTCAAAAATAAAAGAGCAATACAAGGATAATAAAAAAATACTGTAAATTAAACTAGATACAGCAGAAAAATGAAAGAAATAAACAAGAAAAGAAACCTCTGGTTGATGAGGGGCCCTCTTAGCAATCAGGGGCGATGGCTTGCTAAATTTTTAGATGAACACACTCATGAACAAAAGAACATACATCTTCTTATTAAAAATCAAGAGCAAAGGTACAGAGTTCTTCTATTCAGAAAATGACCGACTAACTAATAAAATTAATCCATCACCCAACACTCACACAGAGGATGGTATTTATATTGTTTACAAATATTGAGCAAGTCGACCCTTTAGTGGTTGAATGCTCTCTAATTTTAGCATGACCATTATGATTACTAACTAATGAAATGCCAACGTGCAATGCTCTTCCTTATCTTTCGAGAGTTTGGTTCTATTCAGCACGGCTGTGATGTGATGTCGAGTAGTGGCAGCATGAGGACGATATTTTAGAACATGACCTTCTCCATCACCGAACGCATGGAAAAAAGGCCATTTGCAGAATTGTTTCAACATTAAATGCCTGAAATCAGTTATGGATAGCACGCAGCCTAATTAATGAGCTGGACGAAAAGTTGGACAATGAGCTGCATGATGAACTGGACACGCATCTGGACATGCAGTTGGACAACGATTGTGTAGGTCAGGCTGAATGGTAAGATGAATGTGTTTTGTTTATAAATTTATCCCAAAATGATTATGAAATATGCAAACAAATATGTAAATCAATCAATATATCAAATGTACTCCAATAATGTTATTTTTAATTAATTAAAACTATAAAAAAATGATAATAATAAAAGGTTCCATATAAACATTAAATATACTCATAGTTGATGTTGAATAATGATCTGCATGACATAAAATAGACAAAAGATAATAAAACACATGTTTAAATGTGTTAATTAACTGCCAAAAGTGATAACAAAATGAGGTTGAACATCCCCCCAAACCGGAGAAATGCCAGGCCCCACTGAGCAATGTTGATGTAATTGTAACTTCAGAATGTATTCACTTGTATCTCTTATCTATTGTAACCCGATGTTCATTCTAGGATTTATTGTAATGCATTTGAGTCATGTCATACCCCGATGTTTATTCCGAGAAGTTTCTATAATGAGAAAGTCATGGCAAGTCATTGTGGGTAACCCTCTTATTGGTCAAGGGTTAAAGTCCCCACAGTTGTGGGGCCCTTGGGTTATTAGACTATCCTAGTGAATTCAACCCTAGGTGAGTCATTGTAAGTTGGGGCAATAATCCCCACCATTGTGTTACCCTCCTATTGGTCAGAGGAGGCAAAGTCCCCACAAGTGGTGGGGCACTAGGGTTATTAGACACTCCTCGAGATGTCGGCTCTAGTAAGTAATTGTTAAGTGAGGCTGACATGTTGGAGTGCACTTCAAGTGAACGAAAGAATATAAATAGAGAGTGAGCCTCTCTATTTATTTCACTTGCAACACTCACACTCACTCATTGGGGTGCATGAGTGAGAGAGGAGAAGCTCTCTCAGTGAGAGAGAGAGAGTCTGCTGCTGTTGGGAGATCATCTTACTGTTTTGGGATTTTACTATTTTGGTGCTGATTCTATATTTGAGGAAGTTGCGGGGTTTTCTCCTTTATGGTTTCCCTGAGGAAAACTCTTTGTGTCTCTTGTCTCTTGTGATGTGCTTATGTTTTATTGCTGTGCTTGTTATTCTCTCAGTGAAAAGATCCTAAGATCATAATGCTAGCTTATATGATGAAAAACTAACATGGTATCAGAGGTAACCTGAGAAAAATACATTATGCAGCTACAGGAACTATGGCTTCCTATTTTGTGGACGTTCCTCCACATATTTTCAGCAAAAGTAAGGTGGAACAACTCTCCTCCTTAGGGCGCATCTTTCTGTCGAAGCAAAATTCGATTCCAAGCATTTTCAGTTTTCGATGCGGAAATTAGGGCTTTGTACAAAAGATGAATTTTTGAGTGAGACTAGCATAGGATTGTTCTCCTCATCCAAACCTAAATTTAGAGACCTGGATCAAGAAATTTGGTTGGGTGAAACTCCGGGAAAGTCAAACCCTAGTTTGACCCCGAGCTAGGAAAAACCCTAAATACTAAAACTGATAAGTTTTGGTAAATTCACTATATTCTGAGTTTGGAGAAGTATCAGAAGCTGAAAATTGCAGCAACAGAAGATAAAATCCTGATGAAAACTATTTCCAAAAATATGCCTCCGATTCACTAAATTATGGGAGATATGATCCCTCCAATTTAGGGTTCCAGCCTCTTCCAGAATTCATCCCTAAACAGGACACCTGGGGATAATTCCAATATCTTGGGCTAAAGAGGTCCAAATGGAAATCTTGAAGCTGCTCCAGAAAGGGCACAGACTTTACTTTCGGTGGTCCAAATATCAGACTCATAATATGAACCAGTGACACGTGGAATTCCGTACAACTTCACTGTTCTGAACAGTCCTGTAACAGGTCACCTTGGGAAAAGGATCATAAATCCCAAATGGTAAAACCAATTCTGATGAACCCTATGGTGTTAGATCAGGGACATGTGAGGTTACGTCAGTGCGACATTTCAGACATAGAGGAGCTGTAATTTCATTGATATCATAGAAATAGTAACAGGAATTTCTATAGAAGAAATTGGAAAATTAGGGCTTCCTGTTTCGAGAGCTTCCCTCCACTGTTTTCAGAAAAGGACTACATTGGACAACTCGATTTGAAGAGATATATCTTTCTATCCAATCAGATCTGAAAGATTCCAAGTTTTTAAAATTAGGGTTTCTGTGACAAACCCTAGATCAGCTAGCTTCGGAACTAGGACGGACACCTCAAATCGGTAAGATCTAATCCTTTGCTATTTTCAGCTTGATGATAATCTTGGCGAATTTGACAACTTCCAAGCATAGAATTATTTGATCTCTCTGAAGAAAATGGATTGGACACCTACATGAGTATAGAGGTTCCAGTTCCAGAGGGAGATGAGGCTAGAAGCCTTTCACAAGAAGAACTTGGTCAAGGCCAAGAAGATCATGGTTGATTCAATATTGTACCACAAGTGTCTTCCCCAAAGAAACCGATGAGGTTTGATTCCTTGACCAAGATATTTCAAGGGAAGAACATAAATCAGAATATGACTTTGAGAAAATAGTTGAAACTAGTGAAGATCTAGAATGCAGAGACCATGTAGTCATAAGGGTCTCTCAAATCAAAGAACAACTTGAAGCAGTAAAAGAAGAAGTAAAGAATGCAAAAGTGGTGATAGCCACCTTGAATGGTCTCCTAGGATCATGGGATTCATTCATTCGAAGAATGTGTGCTAGGAGGAAGTAATTACTTTCAGCAGACTTCGAGAAGAAGAAGAAGCTTGACTCATAAGAAGAGAAGAGAAGATGGGAGCAATTGAAGATCAAGCTCTCACCATAGAAATAAGATCCCTCAAGCGATGAGGAATATGAAGATCTCAACTCTTGAAGAAATTCTTATCCACCTTAGCATTTGGATAAGAAACAATGCTATCATGAATGAAGAAGACGATGAAGCTGAAGACTCAAGAAGGAGTATACCCATGAAACAAATAAAGATAAGTATTCAATTGTCATTTCATAATATTGTTTTGTTATGCATTTATTTATATTCAGTCGATGTATCATGCATGATAGGATGTTTGCATTAATGACAGTATACTACTAATATGCATGTGATGGGTAAGTAGCTTATGGTGCTATACAAATCTCCATTGCTACTTATCAAGAATGAAACCTCTTTTCTGACATATTGGATTAGTGCACAATCTCAATGTTGTCCTGGTAGAGATGGAAGGCATCTAGAAAGTTTCAGTGAGATATGGATGAATGTTGTATTGGCTAAAGTAGTTGCATGATCATATATTTATGCATAAGTATTTTCCAGTATGAATATTCCTTATGAAAAATTCTAACCATACAAATGCATTTGACTTGTAGGAAAGATCGCATACATAATCACCTGCAAGCAAAGAAGGACGAAACTTGTTCCGAAGAAAAAGTGATGACAGTTCAAGATGAAGAATAATATGATGAATGCAGCGACATCATTGATGCAGAATCTTCCAACTATGAAGAAGTAACCAAGAAGACCAGTTCAAGAAGAATGATGTCTAGGATGTAGTATCGAGACCTGAAGAGAAGTTTGTAGTTCCCACATGCTCATATGTAAGTGTAAGAGCCTTTTTGGAGTGACTGAGGGATGTGTTCCCATGTGCTCAGATGTAAGTGCAGGAGTCTTTCTGGAGCGACTAAGGGATGTGTTCCCACGTGCTCAGATGTAAGTGCAGAGCCTTTTTATGTGACTGAGGGATGTGTTCCAACGTGCTCAGATGTAAGTGCAGAGCCTTTCTGATGCGACTGAGGGATGTGTTCCCACGTGCTCAGATGTAAGTGCAGAGCCCTTCTGATGTGATTGAGGGATGTGTTCCCACGTACTCAGATATAAGTGCTGGGCCTTTCTGATGTGATTATAGGATTGGTTCCTATATGATCAGATGTGAGTGCCGGGCGTGCCTTTCTGACAAGTAGGTCAGATGTAAGTGCTGGGTGAATACCTACATGATGGCTAGGCCTACAACCAGCATGAAAAAGGTCTGGCTTTGTAGAACTTCCTGTGAAGAGAAGAATCATGAGATAGCACCAGGGATGATCCAGATCGAGTGATGATTGAGATCCAGTGATGATAGCAAGCGATGATCTAGATTGAGTGATGATCGAGATCTAGTGATGATGATCCAGCAGTGATGATCCAGATCGAGTGATGATCCAGATCCAGTCCAGTGATGTTGATCCAGATCGAGAGATGATCCAGATCCAGTGATGATGTTCGATGATGATCCAGATCCAGTGATGATGCTCCATGATGATTCAAATCGAGAGATGATCCAGATCTAGTGAAGATGACTTACAAATGAAGATGAATTGAAGATGAAGATGACTTTGAAGATGACGAAGACTTGATGATGACCTAGATGATACAGAGAAGAAGACTTGTGCTGATAAATTGTGTCGAGAGAATACCTTCCTAGTTAAGAGAGAGTGTTGATGTAATTGTAACTTCGGAATGTATTCACTTGTATCTCTGTTGTTAGGTATAACTCCCGATTGATTGTTTATTACTTTGCCAAAAGCTATTATTTATACATTAGATGTGGCGGTTGAAAACCAGCCTTTTCACCTTCCTATCTATTCATATTTCTATCTATTCATATTCCTATCTATTTACAATAATCCCGACGGATTATTCTAACAATCCCCCTCTTAATCCGAAGGGATGTTCGTAAGTCCGAGCATGTTTGTGAATTTTTCAAACTTTTCTCGTCCAAGCGCTTTGGTGAAGATGTCTGCAACTTGATCATTCGTGGAACAATGTCGAAGATGGATTGTTTTGGCCTCTACA